>JAGKTI010010150.1:0-29163 GCA_018397915.1 Birgus latro
TTCATGTGAATCTTGCAAAGTGCATCGAACTCTGCATCACAAATGGTGGAAATCACATTGAAGATGTTATTAATATTTCAGTTAAATAAAATGTTCTAATTTTTTTATTGAAAATATGCATTTTGCCAATGTGTCCAGACTTTAGGGACACCCTGTAGATAGACAGATAGATAAATAGATAAATATAGATATAGATATAGCAGATAGATAGATAAATAGATAAATATAGATATAGATATATATAATGTAAGAAAAACAAACCAAATTGTCTCAGCCTTGAAATATTAGCCACCAGAGGGAACTGAGACACAAGAGGTGATACAATGGGCAAAATTCTGTCCCAGACTGGACATGATCATGGCGCCAGCAGCCCCAGGCCAAGGGAAAACCAAACTCACCTCGATATGGGTGTTCTGGATAAAAGGAATAAGTCATGCCAGGGAATGCTTTTTATCCTGTATCCTACCGTTAAACATTTTGTGCTATCACTGATATTTGTTGTGTCAATGAATGGCTCGTGATGGCTTTGATATGCTATGGACTACCATGAAAATGACAAACTTGTCCTTACCTTACAGCTGTAAAATTATAAAAATCTCTGCCCAGTCCCTGTCTTGGCTACAAAATGACCAGACTGGAAGTTCTGGCTGGTCACAGGTTCACATGATATTATAAACTACATTAAACCATCCGCTGCTTCATTTGTGGCACAGAAATTTCTCTTATATAAGTGACGCCACAGGCCTGCCAACGAGGCCGTCCCACACTCCCAGCGAGCGTCTAGGCACCCAACCCCACCCGCGTCTACTCAAGTCACAGCAAACCACTGGAATACCACCACCTGGACAAATTTACCCAGATGTACCCAAACTAACTCAATAACCAAATATTCCTTCTAAACCACTTTAACTATATCTTCTTACATCCAACAAAGGTCATGTATGCAGATCATTTATCCTGGAACAAAATAACAGCAATAACCATGAAGCTGATGGTCATTTTCCATAAACAATTATTCGTGAAAGTAACGATGCAATTGCTTGTTTTGCTATGATATGTTAACAGGACGTTTGCTGATGAGTAATAAACACTTCAGTTTTCCTCTGATAGGGATTGTTATACCACGTACTCAGGGATCAACTTCTTGCTCTCTGAGTATGTTGGTTTGATAGTGGGTTCTTTTCAAGACCAGGTTCAGAGCATGTAATAAAGGAACAGGGCTTAAAAACACAGGCTAACCAGTCTTACTGTATATTACCCACAAAGACTACAGTGACTTGACATAATACGATAGATTACACACACTATATGGGTTATAAGGATCTGAGTCTGGGTCTAGTGGGCTGGTAAGATAACTGTAGGTGGCGCCCAGGTGTGGAAGGTGTCTCATCAGGTCTGCATTCACTGAAGGAGAGCTGGACCACTATTTTACTTTTGATCGTCGGGAGAGGGCTGCTGGGCGGTGTAAACGGAGGTCTTTCACTGGAGGGGCATCCGTCGGTGTGTTGACCCTTGAGACTGGAGCAGAACAGGTCGAGTAGGCATGCTTCCTTGCGCCTGCCATTGGTGGAGGGCGGTTCGCCAGCTTGACCGGGAGGTCTGGGGGCGTCCCTCAGCCTTTCGCTGGAGGGGCCTCTGTTGGTGTATCGGCCCTCAGGACTGGGGCAGAACAGGTCGAGTAGGCGCACCTCTTTGCGCCTGCCCTTGATGGAGAGCGGTTCGCCAACTTGTCTAGGGAGGTCTCGGCTGGGAGTTCTGGGGATGTCCCTCTGTGTCTGGTGTCTGCAGTCTCACCTTCATCAAGAGTCCAACAGAAGCTGCCTGAAGTCTCTCCTCTCCAGGGAGCCCATCAGAGGTTTCCTGCTGTCTTGCCTCCTTTGGGAGTCCGACAGTTGACTGGTGACTCATGGGCACTCGTTGCGATGAGTGTACCCCAGGACTCACTATAGGGCCACTCCAGACTTCTTCCAGCAGTGACTGCACTGGGAAGCCTTCTCTGTCTGTGGGCACCACAGCGGTCCTGCTCAGGGCGGAGGCTGCAGGTGAGGGAAGCACGGCGGGCATTCCCTCCCTGGCGAGCACAGTGGGTGTCGCCGTGGTCCTGCTTAGGGTGGGGGCTGCAGGTGAGGGAAGCACGGTGGGAGTTCCCTCCCTGGCGAGCACGGTGGGCATTGCCACGGTCCTGCTTAGGGCGGGGTCAGCAGGTGAAGGACGCACAGTGGGCATTCCCTCCCTGGCGAGCCCAGTGGGCGTTGCTGCAGTCCTGCTTAGGGCGGGGTCAGCAGGTGAAGGAAGCACAGTGGGCGTTCCCTCCCTGGCGAGCCCAGTGGGCTTTGCTGCAGTCCTGCTTAGGGCGGGGGCAGCAGGTGAAGGAAGCACAGTGGGCGTTCCCTCCCTGGCAAGCATGGTGGGCATCGCCACGGTCCTGCTCCGGGCAGAGGCAGCAGGTGAGGGAAGCACGGTGGGAGTTCCCTCCCCGGCAAGCACGGTGGGCGTCGTTGCAGTCCCGCTTGGAGAGTCTGCCGGCACACAGATCCCACCCCGATTCCGTTGAGCGCCTGTCCAGGCGGAGGGTAATGCGGCAGGGCGACGCACCCCTAGTCGACTCCACTGAGGGGAAGAGGGGCACGTGGTGGTTGGGGACCTATGTCTGTCTTGTCCCAAACGCTCGTGCGCCTCTGTATGGTCTCCCCTTGGTACTACCCCATACCCATCTCGTATGTCAGGGATAAACTTGCACTACATGGAAAATTGTATGGGTTCAAAACAACACAGTCCTGGAGAAATGAAACAGCCAGTCAGATGTAACCAAAAGCCGGATTTTCTCCTTTACCAGCTGAACCAGTCTTATGTAAAAGGAAATATTTATTTACCATCCCAGAAAGAATCAGAAAAATATAACAGACTATCAGGCAGGAGGAGGACTCATTTAATAAGGCGCTTCTACTGCTAAGAGCAAAGCGTATGTTTGCAATATCATATACAGTGCAAAACTGATGTATCTGTAAAGGAGTACAGAAAATGATAAGTCTTTGACATTCCTCTGCATCTCATCAGCAGTAGTTTCAGTGTTACCATAATGATTGTGGCATACACAATTACAGACATTTTTAGGGATAACTATGCTATTATACTGATAATATAACAAGGACTTCTAGTGGAATAAATCATATGTATCTGGCTTCAAAGCTATTATAATTTTTGCCTCCTCTATTTAGTCTTCAATTGCTGTTACTATTGAATGTAATTAGATGTATGACGGCTCATGACAAAGATATAGCCGTAATTCCCATTAAATAAAATTCAGAGTGCCACCAAACTTGTTTACGCTTTCCGCGACCAGATGCGCCATTTGTAAAATTACCCAACCCTGCCTAAAAGCATACAGTACACATAAATTCCCATCAAACTGATTACACTGGTACTATTATTTTGATTTGCTCAACCTTCAGGTGATTTTATTCAACTCAGGAAAGGCTTGATTAATTTACACTATACCCTTAGTTTGAAGTCTTTCCTGAAAGATGAATAAAATTGTTTGCAAGTAACAAGTTCCATAGAGATAAATTGTTGACAAACTAAAGGGGTTAAAATTGCTAGACACCATAATCCCGTAAGAGGTCTTTGAGTGTTTTTACGGGGAGGATCACTAGTCCTCTGCTGACTCATATGTTGACTCGTAGAGAACACGTATGGATTGGTTATATGGTTATCACCCAGTACTGTACTGTAAATGGCTTCCTGGCTTACAGAAAACCATTAGGCTTGTCACTCACTGTAAAACCACCTGAAAAGGAAAGAAGGGGAGTATAATTTGACAGGAAAGATGGGAGATATAGGGATAGAGGAGGGCAGATACAGGAAAAGAATAATAAAGGTGAAGGAAGAAGTAGGCAGCACTACAAAGGAGTGGATGATGGCTGCCAACACCTGTCACCAAAAATAATATAATTAAAAATAATAAAAGTGGTGCCACTAAGAAACATTTAAATAAAATAAAAATATCTTTGTGATGTGTAACTGGTGGGGCTTGGATTCAGTACTGAAAACAGAAAGGCCATTTTTTAATACTGGAGGGTTTTAAGTCTTTAATGAAGTCAGGGTGAAGATACCTGTCATGTTATGCCATAAGCTGTCTGATTTTCTATGGGTAATATTTTTTTCTGGAATCCTTATCAAATATCATGAATTATATGTTATCTGATTTGTATGAAGCTGATTGATTGAAATGTTTATTGTAAAAGTACACAAAGTACACAGCTCCTTCAGCAAATGGAAAAAATTTTTTATGTGTGAAAAAGGATTCATAAACCATTATACTGCAAAGGAATATGATAAAAGTATAGACAGGCTATACAGAGCAGTTAACAGCTTCTTATAAAATGAGGATGCACATTCTGAACATTTCCATATTTCAACCAAACTAAATAAATGTATAATTAGCTAAGGCTAAACCACTCAATGCTAAGTCCATGACTTTGGTATAAAATGGAATATTTACTGAGAAATATAATTCATAATAATTTTCTAATATTCAAATTAATAGCTAACTTTATGTGTAAATTCTCATATTTCATACAAGGCTTTCTATGAAGTTATTCAATTTAATTAATGCACGGACACACACACACACAAAAATAACCATCACCCGCTCACAATATAGTGCTGCCCACCTCTTCCTTCACCTTTATCATTCTTTTTCTGTCTACCCTCCCGTTGCTCCCAAGCCTTCCAGCCACCTTGTATTGCTACTCTTTCCACTATAGGTGGCTCTACATTGAGTGGCAAACGTAATGGTTTCCTGTAACCCATAGGTATATTGACTGACCAAAATGTTTACCACTGTAAAAGGAGTACAAAGTACACAAACAACAAAAGAAAAGGGAATTAATTCCCTGGGCTTGCCCTTGATAGATCATACAGCCCTGCTAGGTGATGGGAGAGTGCTACCTCTCCCAACAAAGCAGCTACTGGGCCAAGGTGTGAACTCTTGACCTTGCGACCTCGAGTCAAGTGGTCTACCACTTAGCCACCCTGCCCCTACAACAAAAGAAAGTGATCCTGCATGATACTGCTTTATAGTTTTTTGAGCTGAGGTCAGTTAAGTAAACCACCCAATTCAAAAAAACCTTAGTTTCATCATCACCTTTATTGTCTATCTTTAACAAAAGTTGAAGGAAAATATAATCAATCAGTTATTTAAATTATTGGAGAGAAGCATGTGGGGTTACATGGAGAGACAGACTGACAAATGAGGAAGTGAAAGAGCATTGTGGTGTGGATGTGGATGTGACAGAAAACGTTAGGAGAAATACATTAAGGTGGTTTGGTCATGTAGAGAGGATGGAGAGCGAGAGACTAATGAGGAGAGTGTATGCCAGTGAGGTGGATGGGGGGAGAGGGAGGAGAAGGCCAAGAATGAGCTGGGGGGCTGGAGTGGAGAGGTATAAGAGAGAAGGGGGTGTGAACTGGGAGCAGGGCAGTGAAATGGCGGGGGACAGGGAGAAATGGAGGTGTTTGTGGCCACTCCTTACAGGATTGTGGCAACTGGCAACAGACATTTACATTAGACAGTTATTAAAGTGCTGGGTAAGCACAGGTCACATTTCATAAAAACAGATTTACATGCAAGTGTTTGTTTTAGCTCACTCAAATTGGCTTGAATTGACTTGATTAGGTCAGACCTGACCTCTACTGCCTACATGCATGATTTCAGAATGATTGGTCATTTCTAAGTATGTTTCTGAAAAAGAATTAGTGCTAAAATTTTACCTTACCACTGTATGTACCCGTAACAGACATGGAAACTTTGTACCTGTATTAGTTTTTCCTTCATCTTCTTTGTCAGACCTTTTGCTTTCTAAATTTCCAAACCTCACTTATTCACACTCCCTTTTACATTAAAACACCCACCTAAAAAAGTTCAGTATCTTTGATAGGCTGAATAAGACACAAATCACAATTTAAGCTTTAATACAGTATTATAGTTAATATAACTACTCTGAACTACAATATGTGCACCTTTCAAAAAAATATAATTTAAAGGCTTACAGTACATGTATATAAGGTAAGTATATATATTTATGTACACAGATGTTGTATGTATGCATAAGTATGTCACGAGAAAATATTTCCACAGGAGGCTTCTGAGATGCCATGATTTCTAAAACCGTAAGTACAGTATGTTATGTTGACCACCATAAACCTTCTTAACCTTTCCGGTCCAGCAATTTTTTTCTTTATTCTTGCAAACTCTAAATGATTTTATTCCACTTAGACTTCTTTTGGAACTGGAGATGACACATTCAGCTTACTCTCCACAAAAGCTGACGTGTCACATAGTGATGGAAGCCTAAATTAAAAGTGATGTCACTTTAGTGAAGAGATTAGCCTCCTGAATCTAAGGATTGTTCATATTATTTATAAAGGCTCCAACATGCTTGCATGATTTGGCCTTGGTCACCTAATGGCATCTTCCCATGCTGCTTGATCTCTGGCAGCCTCCCTATTTAGTATCTTATTGCTAGGGTCACACTCTACGACCTTGTCCCAGGTCTTTTTTGGTCTGCCTCTCGCAACCTTACCCGACATTCACAAGTCTCACCTTCTGCATCCCTTTATGTCTATTTTATTGCAGCTACCAAGAGATGATTAATTCGACTCAGGAAAATTGTCCAGTTGTGATGAGGACTATGGTGACAGGTTTTCTTTTTATTCTTGCTAATTTCAGATGATTTTATTCCACTTAACACAGCCCCCAGTAATGGAGGAATTAATAGAGCCTGTATCTAACACCTCCAGTTCTAAAAGCCTCTCCCAAGCCACATAAAATTCTGATGGTGGCAAGAATAAAACAACAAGAGGAAAGTGCTAATCCCCTTCCTAGGAGTGCTTAACTTTCTGTTGTATAATGAAATCCCCTGTGGGGAAGCAGGATTAAAACAGAGGGATCAAAGCAGTGAGGTCGATTTATCTTTTTATATACAGTATTATAGACGTCTCTATTTTCTCCTTGCTAACACCAGACTATTTTACTTAGCCTAGGAAAGTCCCCTAGTAATGAAGGGAGTAACGAAGGCTGTTTCATACCAATTCAGTTCAGTCTCTTCTGAGCCAAGTAAAATCATCGGGATGCAGTAAGGCAGAAAAATAAATGCATCATGTTAGTGAAGTGGTATATCCTGATCTCAATACACCCAGCGCTTAACCCCATCAGTTTGGAGGCTGTCCTTTTTAGTTCATTATTGTTCTTCATATCATCGTCATCATATCATGCTGTTTATAGAGGCTCCAACATCCTGGCATGCATCAGCCTTGGTCACATAATGACGGTTCTCTGTGCTGCTCTATCTCTGGCAGACTCCCTATTCAGTCCCTTATCCCTGAGGTCACATTCTATGACCTCGTCCCAGGTCTTCCTTGGTCTGCCTCTAACAACCCCACCCCAGACATTCACACTTCTCACCTTCCACACCCAACTGTTATCCTCCATCCACTCAACATGCCCAAACCATCTCAATTTCTCTCTCCTCATCACAACACCAGTACACTCCACTCCCATCCTTCCTCTCAACTCTTCAATTGCAATCCTAACCTCTCCCAAGGTATATTATGTCTGTTCTTATCCCCATAGTTCAAAAGGTCTATCCTACGCTGAATAAAAGTGTCAGGGCACACCAAGAGTAATATGAAGAAAAGACATCACCAGATTCAAAGGGTTAATACTTGGGCCATATTCTTTTGTCCACTGCAAAATAGAATTACACCTGGCCACAAATCACATCCTTCCACACCTGCCCATTCTCCCTCATGTTAACTCCATCACCTGTAACTATAATTCTACTTTGGAGTGGACTACAGTTGCTTTGTTAATGAAATGATTTATGAATGTAGTACAGTACATGTAAAACCTCCTTCTGACATTATATACCTGGTAATCTGTTAAAAAAGGATGCAAATCTCTGTTTGGTAAGATCAACTAAAACTTCTGTATAGGTATCTGAACCAATACACTCACAGTACTTTTAAATACTCATTATAAGTGCCAATTTCTTCCACTTTTATTTGCCATTAACCTCTCCACTCTGATTAAGTATATTTCAGTTTATTATTGATCACTCTAAATAATTTTATTTCAATGATGTAGTTTTGATTTTACTCTTGCTACTACCAGGTGATTTTATTCAGCTTAGGAGAGATTTCAAGGTGGAGAGGTTAGATATAGCCTTTGTTAACCTTTCACTAAGAGAGCCCTTCAAAAAATTATCTGGATATTGCAATAATAACACTAATAATAATAATAATAATACTGATGTCACTTTTACCTAGGCTCTGATAGACAAGAAGGCAAATCATGCACCACTTACTTGTGCTGTTTATCCAGTTGGTGCTGAAGTTCTCTCAGATTAACAAACTATCTGAAGTCAGCCTCAATACAATACCAGTACCCACACCAGCAAGGAAGTTACAACAATTCGACTTTTGGTAAAACTGCCAACATTTTTCACAACCTACAATGTTACCAGCAAGCACACTGACAACAGCCATCCAGCACCATCACATCATCATCATCAACACCAAAATCAACTCAACCTAACCAATTCCCAAATTACAAATGGGATGTGTACATACAGAAAAAAAAAAAAACTTTTTTTCACCTATGGATAGAAAAAAAAAAATCTATTACTACAATCACCATCATCACACACCTTGACACTGTACAAACCCCACAGTAAATAGAGAAGGAATAACTTGATACCGTGATAGCCTGTGCAGTTGCTGCCATCACCATCATCATCCCAAATGGTTTTCCCACCCAAAATATGGGGTGACCAATTGCACTCAATAACTTGTTATCTCTATGCCTAGCTAATCCCAAGAATTATTATTGACATCTATGTTGGAGTACCCTAATAAGAGAGGGCAATGTTTGCAAACTCCCTATACTGGTCGTGGTGTAGTGGTATGCTGCCTGGCTCTCACCTGAGAGTCCCGGGTTCGATTCCCAGCATAATGGTAATATATTGGATGATTTTTCCTGTGTAAAGTACAGGTTTCTTAATTCATCCCTATACTGTTGTTTGCAGACAATTCTGTATTGTTAAGTGCAGACAAAGGGGAACTGCAGGACTTTGAGAGAAGTGAGGCTAAATGAGGAGGAAATGAAAAATGTGAGTGTGTTTAAGTACTTGGGTTGTGTGATGAGTAAGGATGGAAGTTTAGAGGATGAAGCGCCTGAAAAGGTACAACACGGAAGAAAGGTTGCTGGTTCTTTGAATGCAGTGACAAGGAACAGGGAAGTGAGCATGGAAGTAAAAAAGTCACTACATGACAGTATTCTGATACCAACTCTATCGTATGGAAGTGAAGCTTGGACCTTGCTCGAAGGACACAAGTCAAGAGTGAAAGCAGTGGAAATGAGTTATTTGAGAGGAGCATGTAGAGTAACATGGGGAGACAGACTAATAAATGAGGAAGTAAAGGTGCGCTGCAGTGTGGATGTGGACGTGATAGAAAGTGTTAGGAGAAATACATTAAGGTGGTTTGGCCACATGGAGGGGATGGAGAGCGAGAGACTGACGAGGAGAATGTATGCGAGTAAGGTGGAGGGGGAAAGGGGGAGGCTGAGGATGAGATGGAGGGATTGAGTGGAGAGATATATGAGGGAGGGGGGTGTGAGCTGGGAGCAAGGCAGTGAAGTGGCATTGGATACGGCAACATGGAGGCAATTTGTTTGTGGTCACCCCTTACAGGATTGAGGCATCTGGCAATAGACAGATAGACAGATATATGTGTTTTAACCATGGAGGTAGGATAGATGGAGTCACCCTCAGGCTGACAGACTGAAGCCACTGACTCGACAATGGTACCACCTTACTGTGGGCTAAGCTGGACCCTGGCCAAGAAGTATGGTGTATTCCTCCCTACAGTTCTGGTTATTGTTTTCAGGTTCTTAAAGCAAATTCTCCATTAATTAGTGTCATTAACTTCCCTCATGATAAAACCAGGGTTTTAGAGGAGGATAACATTAACCACTTAACCGCGGAGCGTCACTCTTGTGACGGGCGGTGGCAAGGGATCGAACCTATTGGGAAATAATAGATTATTGTTTCTATTGGTAATACCAGGCATTGGTATAAGTAGTACGGGCTGCTGGGAATTGTAAATGTGGAGATTTCGTGAGCCAACTTCGGAAGTCTCCACAAGTCATACGATAGCCGACGAGTGCTAAAAAAAACATCCCATGAGCAAGCTGAAGGTAGGTGTCATATGCATATAAAATTACAATACTCTAGGACCAAAAACGATTTTTGGCAAATATTTGAAAAAAGTCAGTTGGAGAGCAAATTAACGCCGACGGGAAGGGCAACACACCACGGTTTAGTGGTTAAAGAAAAGGAATCTGATGAACTGTCATAGGTAGAAAATGAAAACACTGTTTCAAGCAGTGCAATATCTCCTTGCTCTAAAATATATATACAGGGTGATTCACGAGTTTCTCCGGAAACTGGGAAATGCAAGCTTATGCAATTCTAAGCATAAAATACTCTGTAAGTATAGGTGTTTAATGTAATGGTTTACAAGTAGTGAAATTTTCAAATATGACAGATATTAGTGGGAGGCGCCCCATCATGTTGAAAAATGATACGTCGCCGTGTCTTCAGAGGCACATCTCGTTCATCTCTGAGAATATTAACATAGACATCTCCTGTAAGCCTCCCTTCAAAGATATGAGGTCCAATCAGCCGGCTGTCAATCATACAGCCCAACACATTAACTGAAAATTGGTGTTGAAAGTTCCGTTCAGCTGTCTCCTTGGGATTTTCTTTTGACCACCAATGTGCATAACGAGTATTATGTGATCCACTGCGGGTAAATATGGCTTCACCAGTGCATAAAATGTACTTGCACAGCTGAGGATGATCTGCTAGCCAAGTACAGAAATCAAGTCGTTGAGCAGAATCCCCGGGTTGTAGATGCTAACCTTGTTGTATGTGATATGCGTACAGACATTCCCGCTTTAATGTCCTCCATACCATCGCTTGTGGACAAACACTAAGTCGGGAAGAAATTCTTCTTGTACTGATGCTAGGGCTGCGATGTACCATTCCAACTATGCGTCGTACTTCAACTTGCCTCTCCATGTAGACGTGGTAAAACACTTTTGCATCTGGGCTCCTGTTTGGATATTTCCGTCTGTATTCTCTTGCTGATGCTTCAGCGTTGCCATTGCAGAACCCATAGATAAAAATCATATCTGCATACTCCACGTTTGTAAAAGTGAATGGCATTGTAGCGAAATGTGGGTGAAACCGTCCCTGTAATAAATCGACCTACCACACTCGCCAGCACTTGGCGGGAACTGTCAGTCAGTCTGAGCTCTGAGTATCACTAGTATTGCATCTTTGCCATGTTTACTCCTTCAATAGTAGATTTATTTGTTACTTTAAAGTGACATACTTTTCTATGTAGAACAATTACTTACCTGACGACTAATGAAAGAATAGTTTCATTCAGAACCAGAAAAAAGTGCAAAATTTAAAAGAAAACTGAGTACCTTGGCAACACAGCAAGACCGCCACCAGCCTGGCCGCCTCCCACTAATATCTGTCATATTTGAAAATTTCACTACTTGTAAACCATTACATTAAACACCTATACTTATAGAGTATTTTATGCTAAGAACTGCATAAGCTTGCATTTTCCAGACTTTCCGGAGAAACTCGTGAATCACCCTGTATATATATATATACATATATAAAAAACTTAAGTGTTTTGCTTCGTCAAAATGATGATGATTCACATACGTTAATCAATATGAAAAGCAAGAGGGACCTATCTTTTCCATCCAATGATGTCACTACTCTATGTACCTCATGTGAATGGAAATTCAGTGAAATACATCCTTACTCAAAACTTTTAACATATACTGTACTTACTAAAAAACTGTCATTCATGTACCGACAGCATTCCAAAACAAAACTGCATTTCCACGTTTAGCAAGTCGGTCTGAAAATAATCCCATCTGCAAAAAGATCTCATGTACAGCTAATCAGAAGCAGTGGCTAAGACCTGTCTACAAGTGACAAACACATATACAAACAAGCAGCTAACAACACAAAACATATCTTCCATGGAAGTTAAAAGTAGAACTACTGGGAATAGCGTAGCATGACTTAATGGAATATAATGCACCATGCAACGCATGAAATGTACTTCTAGCATCATGTCAGCAAACAGGAAACATCTGACAGTGAAAAAAAAATCATTAAATAAATGCAATGTGATGCTACATGTGAGATTACCAGTAAAAGGCAGTATCAATGAGGATACCACAGTAGCTGTATGTCCCCACTGAAGAGATCTGTGTGGGGACGCTTGGGGAAGGTTGGCTTAACTGACACTAAAAGCTGTGTGGCTCAGGGCAGCTAAACCCATCATACTTTCATGGTTTTAACCCATGAAATGCACAGCTTTGAAATCGCACACACTGAGCTGTGACTTCTATTCCACAGGTTAAACCTGACAAACAAATCACAAGAGGTGATCCCAAGAATTACAAGGGCTATTCATGTCCTTTACACCAGCCATACTCCCTATGTATGAATAGGGCTATACATGTGCAAAATGTGATGCTGCATGGTAGTAAAGCATGGGCAGCACAAAAGATGTGTGTGTACACTTGAGCATAATGAAATATGATTGATGAGATGGATGTGTCATTTCATACTGAGGGACAATAATGTGTGTGCTGGCTCAAGATCCTTGGATATTGAGAGTGTTGATGTGATATGCATGGGCAGGGTGATTTACTCTGGATATGTGTGAAATTAAGTGAATACAGCATTTGTGTATTCCTGAACATGGAAGGGAAATATCCTGCTGGCAGAATAAGGAAAACATGGGACAACGTCCTACAGGACTACAGGGTTAGAGGACTTGGCCAGAATGTTGCAGGAGACTGGGCAGCACAGACAACAGCCATCAAGTAAAATACAGCGCACAGACAACAGCCATCAAGTGAAATACAGCTGACCTATGCAAGTGTGGACCACTGCCTTGCAATACATTTATGCATACACACTTCATTAACTGCTTACAATGGCACAGCAGGTCACAGATGCAGCACAGTGGTGGAAGTTGTTCCATCTCTGTTTACTTTATTTTAGTCCCTCAAATACAGCAACCAGAGTTCAACTGTACATAACCCAGAAAATCACAGAATAATCTATACACAAGCAGCATATACTTGAACAACGTTTAGTCCCACAGCCTGTGATGGTCCTTGTGGCAATGTGTGGCCAGATTCCACTCATGCTAGTCTTGGGTCATGATCCTTGGAGGCTCCCCGGCATCTTTTCCTTATACATATATTTTTGTATACGAAATACTATTACTCTCCGGTAGTTAATACCCTGTATATACAAACTATATCCATATTAGAAAGATATACTGTATGCTGCCAGCAGACAACACAAAGCCTAAGCTATAGTAAAGTGCATACTACAGTATTTATTATTCCAGCTCTAAACAAGCATCTTCTAACCCCTTTTTGCCTATGGATTACCTGTACACTGTATTATACTGAGCATATATGATAATACTACTCAGTAAAAGCACTGGATAAGAGAATAGGTTATCCACACTAACAATCAAAACTGTGTAAAATATACCAAAGAACATTCTGTTGAATATGCACAGCCTTTGACTGGATAACTATATATCAGTGGGTGGGGCTTATCTTGTCACCAAGATGCGAATAAATAGCAGTTTCACATTACCCCTTGTATGCTGTGGGGGCCTGAGGCTAGGCTACTGTAATCCACAACATACTGACATATAGTCACTTTGTTTTGTTATAGCTAATGAAAAATATATTTCATCCGGTGATGGAAGAACCTTGCCCAACCAAACATTAAGGGTTGGTGACCAGCCTACACTGCTGGTGATTTTATATGACTGAAAACCCTTTAACAACATCTCGGGTACTGTGAATCTGTCTGGCACATGACTATCACTTCCTCCAGCATCTCACACCACTAGACTATCAAGCATCATCACAGCAACATTTACTAATTACAGTACACTCCCCACCTGAATCATCTTACATTACAAATTAAAAACCATCTGAGACTTACATACAATATACTGTAGTAAGTTACATCCTCATTATAAGTTTTTTTTTTTTTTACAACATCAATTTAATTAAGGAAAACTGCCCATTAAAGTTTTATTGCTATCTATCCAGCTAATATGCCAGAGGTCCTGAATTTACTGTAGCAACTGTATCAAAAAGTGCTACTTTGAAATACATCCCTGACTTATAACAAGGACAACCTGACAGATACAGTGATCCCTCAGTTATTACACAGTTGGTTATATTGGTTATGGTTATCACTACTAAATGAAACTCTGCACTCCTGCCATAATCACACATTTTTTGGCTAAAAAGCATCGTCACTGTGCACCTGAGCTGGTTTCTGCCGACAATGATGGTGCAAAATCTGTGGTTTCTGGTGGCTTTGAGGGATTCAGAAATAAGGCCCTACTTGAGGAGTTAATCCCAGGTGGTGGTGACCACTAACTCTCCACTCCCTACCCTTGAAACTCAACCCCATCTCAAGTCCATATATGGTACGTTTTTCTTCCTTACTGTGCTCTTTTCATCACTTTCTATTAACCTAACTATACCTATGTGTGTTCTGATACTTACCATAATAGTAAGTAAGTATTTAATGGGTCTAAATTGTTGTAAATGGGAAAATTTGGACATACAAGTGGAGTGCGTGATACCAATTAGGACAAATCCCATAGGTTCTGCGCTTTTTTCATGCAATTTTGTCACCATGCACTACGGACAGTACCAATTATGTGCGATAACCAAGGGATCCCTGTATATAAATGACCTATAATGAGGACTGTCTGTAAAGTCTAAGAAATAGTGTTAATAAAAAAAAAAAATACAGTAGCTATGTACACATTACCTCTACCTCCGAAGGTTAATTTTTCTGTTCAAATTTCCACTGATCATTTTTGGAGGGGGTCCAACGGTTACCTGGTTGGTGGGCTTCACAGTGGGGTCCATTCCTAATGCAGGCTGAGGTAGGAGTGCTATGGGACGTCCACCAATCACACGCTGACCCTCTGGGGGCTTAGATGGGGCAGTTGTGGAAGCAGGGAAAGAGGGAGGGAAGGAGGGAGGAGGAACAGTGGAAGGAGGGAAGGAAGGAGGAGGGATGGTAGAAGGAGGGGAGGGAAAGGATGATGACTGAGGAGGGGAGGCAAATGAAGGAGGAATGGAAGGTGGAGAGGAGATTGGAGTATGATTGGAGGGAAGGGATGGAGGGAAGGCAGGAGGGGTGGTGAAAGAAGAGGAAGATGAAAGAGCTGGAGAGGAAGAAAGAGGGGGCTGTGAGGAAGAAACAGAGGAGGAAGGAGAGGTGAGGGAAGGAGAGACCGAGGAAGAACGAAGTGCGGGAGAGAAAGATGAGGGAGGGTGAGGAGGGGCAGAGGGGAGGGAGGAAGGGGGGAGGGAGGAAGGGGGGAGGGAGGAAGGGGGGAGGGAAGAAGAGCGAAGAGTGGGAGAGAAAGATGAAGGGGGGTGTAGAGGGATAGATGGGAGGGAGGAAGAGGGGAGGGAGGAAGAGGGGAGGGAAGAAGGAAGGGAGGATGAGGGGGATGAGAGAGGGAGGGAAGGAGGCAAAGAAGGGAGGGAGGAAGAGGGTGGAATGGAAGAGAGTGATGACAGGGGAGGGGGAGGAGAAGTAAGTGCTGGACTAAACGAAGTAGTCAGGGATGAAGTAGAAAGGAGTTGGACTGGCTCTGAAGGTGGAGCAGGAGGCAGGGTAAACATCTGAACATTTTGCTGGTCTGCTGGTCCAGGGAAGCCACTTGGGGCACTGTGACTGAGGTCTGGGGAGAGCGATGGGATGGTGGAGGGGCTAGAGGTACCTGCCTGACTACGCTGGGCGTCTGGGAAGATGTTTTGGGACGAGTACAGCTCCTTTAAGATTAGCAACATTGTGTCTTCCGATTCCCTGTGAACAAGAAATAGAGATGGTGGTGGTGGTTGTGGTGATGGTGGTGGTGGTTGTGGTGGTGGTGGTGGTGGTGGTGGTGGTGGTGGTGGTGGTGGTGGTGGTGGTGGTGGTGGTTGA
Source organism: Birgus latro (assembly GCA_018397915.1). Taxonomy (NCBI): domain Eukaryota; kingdom Metazoa; phylum Arthropoda; class Malacostraca; order Decapoda; family Coenobitidae; genus Birgus; species Birgus latro. Next base: position 16,158 of record JAGKTI010010150.1, read on the forward strand.
AGATGAAGGGCTCATTATTAATCAATGAGAGAAGACTAAATCCTGAACTGCCAATAAGTGAAAAATGTCTGAAGGGAGCAAAAACTGCCTCAGAAGAAAGAGAAGAAAATAAGACCTAGAATAAAGAGAAATTAAAGAAAATGACTGAATACAATAACCTGCCAATTTCTCCAATAAGAAAGATATGAAGGAGGTAAAGAATGATAATTAAATCAAAGAAAGAAAAACTGAAAGACAAAATTTACTCCTTGAATCCAGTGACAATTTTCTTTCAGCTACCAAAATATATATACATACATTGTTTTAAGACCATGCTGAACTCTAGTATGGAAGGAGTTCATTAAGCTACATTTAATCTCTACAGAAACACTCTCAAAAAGTATATAAAAACATCTGACGGTAATGTGAATAAAATGTATATAAATGAAGAGCTTGGGTGGAAGCATGAACTGTGACTGACCAAAAAGTAACATGTGCCTTACTGCTGACTTAACCCCTTTAAAGGTAACAATGGAATTTGATCATTTTTCTGTGGATGAAATGGCCAAAACAGAATGTTAAGAAAGGTGACTTATAATGAGGAAATAGTGTTTATGACCAAAAATTTAAAAATATATATTACAAATGGATGAAAGGAACTATGAAGAATGAAAGATATATTACAAAATGAAAAAAATATATATAAAAAAGACTGAAACTAAACACTGACTGACCAATAAGTAAGATGCGCCTGCAGAGCGAAAATGTACTCGTTGAAACTCTCGTAAGGCTTCTCCTGCAGCACATAGTCAAGCCTCCGCCCTCTGTTCAGCTGTCCAAACTTGCCAACCCCTCCCTCTGTTTCACCATCACCTTCCTTTCCTCCATCACCCTCCCCCTCACCTTCCTTCTCTCCCGGCGACAGAAGGAGGCGGTGTTCAAGCTGCCGAGAAAGATTAGTGGCTCTTAACCCCTACACTGGGGCTAGAGAGAGATACCTTCATGTGGTGGCACCAACATAACCTACACTCAATGCCCTGAGGTCACTTGCCCGTACAACATTTGGACACAACAAAGAAACCACCACCACAGTATACAAACAATATATACATTCAGTGATGAATTATGCAAGCCCTGCTTGGGCTTCTAACTTCACTAAAACACACTATAACACTCTTCAGACCATACAAAACAAAGCCCTAAAAGTAATCACAGGCTGCACAGCTACTACACCTACAGACCACCTACACCAAGAAACCAAAGTCCTCAAAGTCAAGGATCATCTAGACATGAGAGGCACCCAAATTCTCGCTGCAGCCTCCACAAACCCACACCATCCACTACACTACATGGCAGCATATCCACACACACCAAGGAACATCAAAACAACACCCAGCACACAATATCATACATAAATACTGTCATCTCTTCCCCCCTGCCCACCTCAGACCAGCTTCCAGAAGCATATTCATAATCAAATCACTCACCGTTCCATTCAGTCACTTAAAGACAACACACAACTGCATGCATGGCCTCCTGATATCCATCCTTCTGAATCCTATCTCCATCATGAGGACAGGGTCCACCTGGCCAGGCTAAGATGTGGGCATCATCCAGCCCTCTTAAGTTATCAGAAGAGGCTGGATGACTCCGTCGCTGACGCCTGCCACAGGATGTAACACAGCAAGCACATCATGCACACAATCACCTATGCCAACAACACAACATACACTCCTTGACAGCTCTGTGGGAAACCCCGGTCTCGGCCATGGCCTTCCTTAGGGACTCGGGGCTGTTCAGCCAGACTGCCTAGGGAACTACTACTACGACTACTAAATAACCAGTCAGCTTCACTGCCCTGTTATACAAGCAACCTTTGCTTCCTTCCTTATCCCTCCAATGGAGAATGGTAAACCTTAGAAGGGTAACTTCAGGTGGTAGTCCAGTGGGTACATATTCAGATGAGCCTGCTGTCACAAAAATGATAACAACTCCTTCACTCCAGTGACACAGTATTATAAAATTTCAAGCATGCAATCACCAGCAACTATAGACAAACCTCTTGCACTGACAGGGCAAATGATGTCCACATTTAACTTCTCTAGTAGGGGGGGGGGAGGGGGAGTTCTAGGGTGATATCCAAGGGAAACATGAATAAACTAAATGATACATCATCCTAGTGAAGGATTTAAGAACAGATTTTAAAAAGCCTCCAGCACCTCTTAGGGATTCAGATCAATGATTTATTCAGGTCAGAGAATATGATGCCACCCCTACAAGCTGGAGTTGTCTTTCCTAACCAAAATAAATCACTTGGCATTAGTTGGAGTAACAACATCCTCAGTTTGGAGGAGTTAATGGTAGACTTGTTAACATGTGGTAACCCTTACAGGTTATTCACCAAGACTGATTCTAAATATACCTTGATGTGTAAAGTATACAGCATACATCTTGTGCCAGTCAATCACTCATATATCATAGCATTTAATGGCAGCTATGGATATGCTCTCTCTCTCTCTCTCCTATTCTTAAACTTCCATACTGGTAAGAGAGCAAATCTTTCTGTGTATCTATGTTCTTCCTCTTTTTCTCTCACCTGATCCACCCGTGGCTCGCCGGTGTAGTACTGGTATAGCTTGTTCCACGTGCCTTGTATTGACTCAACAATCTTCTGCCGTAAGTCCGATCCTACGCGTTCTAGTGTATCCTTCAGCTCTGGGGTCGGGAAGGGAGAGAAAGATAAAACATCATTATCACTGCTGAAATCCTACTTCCCATTAATAGTCAGTTCTTATTTCAAGTCGGGGATGTATTTTAAAACAACACAACTTCTGCCATACAACTCTTACTGAAAAGTGAAGGAAACTGGCAAATCTACCACACAGCTAACAATGAGACGTCAACTGACAACTGTAATTCACCATGAACATAACCTCATTCGATCTAGTGATGTGTTTCCTTCATTCATTCTTGCTATCTCTGGATAACTTTATTCACCTTTGTGTAGACCTCTTATAGTGAAAGAGTAAACAAAGACTAAATCTAGCCTCTCCACTTCAGAACTTCTTTCCAATGCTGAATTTAACTGTCTAAATATAATAAGAACAGAATGAAATATATACCAGTAGACTCTATGGGCTAACAGCAATGGAGAATAATAATGACTTCCTGTAAATGGAGTAAGTAGGATCCAGAACGAGAAAAAGGAAGGCCTAATGGTATGAAAATAACTCACTCTCTGTCTCTCTCTCTCTCTCCCTACTAACCCAGGTGCATCCGTTTCCGCCCCTTGTGGTGTGGGATAAGGACGGGCCGGACCTCGCTTAACGTGGGGTCAATGAGCGCCTCCAGACGATAAGCCACGGGGTCAAATGGGTGGAAGATGTTGAGGACCCGAGGGCAGGTTGGAAGACGGAAATCTCGGCTGATACTCTCAATTCCACGCACCGTCACAAACATGGCTGGAAGCGGATGGATGGAGGGATAGTGGATGGATTGATGGAGGGATAAGTGGATGGATGGAGGGATAAATGATTGGATGAAAGGATGGACAAAGGGATAAATGGATGGTTGGTGGGATAAAAGGGTGGATGGAGGGATAAAAAGGGGGATAAACAGATGGACACAGAGATGGATGGACATAGAGAACTCACACTGTATCAAACCACTTAGGGAAAGAGGCAAAGGATATACCCAACAGTTCAACATAGCCAACATTCAGTAGGGAGTGGAGGGTCTGCAATCACATAAAGGCACCATGATGAATACAGTACTGTATTCACAAATGACAATGCAACAGAGTGGACAAAACAGTACTTGTATATGGGTGATCTGAGATGGGAGAATACTTCAGGAAGGACTGAGTGATCCAGTACAAATGATACTTAGTACAGTACTCACAAACGACATCCTAACAAGGTGAATGCAACAATACTTACATATAGGTGATCCGAGAAGGAAGAACGCCTCAGGATGGAAGGAGAGCTGGGGGTATCGGAGGGAGGGCTGCCCAGTGCCTCCTCCTCCCCCCACTACATACTCCACCTTTGGGGATGACCTCAGGGTGGTCTGATGTTGATCTGTCTGTTTCTGTAGGAGGACAAGGCAAGGAATATTACACTATTTAGTCCCTTCACTTAGTCAGACGGAAAGGGTTACCTAACTTTATTTCACTACCATTCACCATCACACTTTTATACAAATGTATACAACTAAACCTTTAATCCCTCTGGGCATTTTGATTCTTGATGCAGTTATGATGTAGTTTAATGTTACACACTCTCCTCCTTACTGGAAATGCCCCTACTTTGAGGACTTTGCTGGGGCAAGTAGCACTCTGTACTAGGACGCAAACTTTCAACTCTGAATTTCACAACATCCTGAACTGTCTATACAGAAAATGCTATGTAACTAACACAATTCAAAACCAGAAAAGTGCACAATTAATTAAGTTTTTTCTGAAACAATTTGTCAAACAATATTTACCACTGTGATATACACGAGAGAAGCACGCTGAAAGTGGCTGAATGGGGTATATATATCATATTTATCATCATCATCATCATCTAATCCTGTTTTGCCCTACAAGGAGCACAGGAGCCTGGGGATTGGCAAGTTGGTCCTGACATTTAAGATGAGAGTGACCAGTCTCACTCATCATATACAGTATATATATATACAGTAAGACCTTGATTAACCGGCATCCGATACACCGGCACATCAGTATAACCAGAACACAAATTCAATCCGGCATGAGGTCTAAAATATTCCGGATACCAGTTATCACTAGTATAATTCTCGATTAGTTCTGTACGGTACAGGATAAAGTAGCGTATGCAGCAAAGTTTTCAAAATTATTTTGGTCTGTAACATATGCTAAATTTTTCTTTAAATAATTTTTGGTAATGTTTGCTGGTTTGTGTTCAGTTCTGTACGATTTTTCTTGCTGTCATTATTGTGTATTGTATTGTAGTGTACCTGAACTGTACCTTACCTGCACTCCTTCCTTTAAAAATAACTTACCTCCTCCTCCTCCTCCTCCACATCCTTCACCACCATTTTCTTCTCTCCTTTTTCTTCCTTCTTTACTATTACCTTCTCCTCCCCCTCATCATCATCAGCATCCTTCCCTATCTCTTCCAACTATGCTCCTTACATCTGAACTCACCTCTTCCTCATCCTTCCCATCCTCATCCTTCTCTCCTCCTTCCTCCTTCACTCCTTCCTTCTGGTTGGACAGAATGTCGAAGAGAATGACGGAGCCCAGTGAGTGTCCAGCCACTGACACTTTCCCGCAGAAGTTTGGATTGCGTTGTTTGTACAGAGCATACAACCGCTCCATCTCTGAGACCACGGTGTCGATTATGTGCTGTTGGCAGATAGATAACTTCATAGATAGATAAAGAAATAGAGCAGATAGCTAGTAGACAGAAAGACAAATGGATGGATGGATGGCCTATACCTGCTCCATCTCCGAGACCAGTGTGTTGATTATGTGCCGCTGTCAAAATGATTATATTAGACAGGCAGAAAAAGAGATGCTCTAGACAGACAGTAAGTATAATGATAGATGGATGGATGGATAGCATACAACTGCTCCATCTCAGAGACCACTCCTGGTAAAATGGATAGCAACAGCAACCTTAATATGCACAGTCAGTCCTCACTAGTGGTAGGTGGTGGTGACCATCATCCACTCACTTGATGTAGTGCTGCCTACTTCTTCCTTACCCTTTATTATTATTTTTCTGTGCCTGCCCTCCTCTCTTCCTGTTTCTCCCATCTTTCCTGTCACTTCTTATTGCTTTTCTTTCCTTTACAGGTGGCTTTACATTGAGTGACAAGCCAAATGGTTTCCTGTAAGCCAAGAAACCATTTACAACGCTGGGTGGTAACCATATAACCAAACCATACGTGCTCCCTACGTATCAACAAGTGGGTTGGTGGAGGGTTAGTGCCCCTCCCCGTAAAACAAATAACTCAAAGTCAAACGGCCACCCCTTAAGGGATTATGGCGTCAGGCAATAGATAGATAGATAGACAGTCCTCACTTAACCATTTCAATCCATTTTGTCTTTTTGACTTTGTTTAGCTATCTCCAGGTAATTTTATTCACTTTAAAAAGCTCCCTGGCAGAGAAAAAAAATTAATGAAGGTTTCATCCAATCAATCAGGTTCAAAAACCTTCTTCTAGACTGAATAAAATCACCTGCCAAGAGTAATTAATAAGGAAACATACATAATCATACAGAAAGGATTAACCCGTAAATTCATGAAGATCTTTTTTCTTTTATTTCTCGTACTTCCTGGTGATTTCATTCAGATTAAGATAGATTTTTAGAACTGTAGGGGATGGATACAACTTTAACAAGCCCCTTCAATGAACGAGGGTTTTCCAAAGCTGAATAAAATTGCCTGATAGCAGTAAGATTAAACCATATAGGAAGTCACTTGGATTCAATGGGTAGAGTATTACGATGTGTAGAGGCACCCACCCACCTGACAGTACACCGGGCTAGTAAACAGAAGAGCATCCAAGATGGTGTCGTTGGTAAACTCCCTCAGCTTGGGGATGGAACGAAGTGTGATGGGCCTTAGCCTGGCATCCAGTCCTGTTGCATCCCCATGGAGTGCCTGGGGAAAACAAAAACAAATAAATAAGTGAATAAATATGTAACTGGCCTGTGAGATGAAAGAAAAATGAACAGAGGAGGACTGGACATATGGAATACTGAAGCAGGCACTCTGAATTTAAAGTTGTGCCACTTAAAATAGATACCAGAAGTGGATGCGTGACTAGAATACCATCAACCCTGGGAGGTACAGTAATGGTACTACTTTAAAAATGAAGTGCGGCTACATGCTTGATAAGTAGCCACACAATCAACACTCTCAGCCAGGCAAGTGGGAAACTGAGTCAAGTAAACACAACCAAAACTAAAGATGAGATTCATACATTATTACAAATTTTATTATATAGTTAGACAGATTATTTACACATATTCCTTTTTTTCCAATGGTTTCCAGCAATTGGTGGGAGACAATTACCTGGTTTTGGCACTTGGTTTAGCTTCTGGTTAACAGAAAACATCAGCTGAACCATGACTAACATCAGTATGAGGATTCCTTGAGATTTTATCAAAGCTGTTTCATTGTTTAAAAATTGAGAAATTAATCCTTATTATTCATCAAGTTGCTCACAATTTACAATTAAATTACTCTGAAGTCAGAGAAGATTTTTTTTTTCTTTACCTCCCAGTTATGAACCAAGATAATTTGTCAAGTCTCACCAAACATTTTGCCTGAACACATCCTAGACATTGGCCTATACGTGGACCTCATTATAAATGGAGGATGTATTTAAAAATATCAAAAATATTTCCATGGAACTGGTACCAAAAATTGTGCAAACTGACAAATCAGTTTTATGGGTAGCAAGGAAACTTTAATACCAGTAGGCCACTGCTCCTTAATTTGCTGAATTAAAAAAAAAAAAAAGTAAATGTGCTCTTGCCATTTCCTAATGATGATATTCAAGTTAGAAGTGTAAAGATTAACCCTTTCAATCTGGTGAAGACCTATATGTGTTATTTTTGGAACTACTGGATGACTGAATTCATATCAAGATGAATGTCTTGAAGTGAAGCAGGGATTAGTGAAGGTTATATCTGAACCCTCTGAGCTGGAAAAGAAAATGGTCTGTGGATAGTAAAAATTGAATATAAAATACATCATGGGATTAAAGAAATTAAAATATTCCAAAGGGTTGCTCTCATCTTAAATGTCAGGACCAATGTGCCTAGCCCCGGGCTCCTACGTTCCTCTGTGGGGTGACATAGGATTGGATGATGGATGGATGAATGAAAATATTCCAGAAGCAAGAGACCACAATATGAGTAAAACTTCAACATTCTCCACTTCCCCATCTCTTCTTATTTTTGTCTATTACTCATTTTAAGTCAGAGAGGTCTTCAAAAATATCACAACTTCCACACAACTAGGAAGATTGGAAAAACACTTTTATACAGTAGTCAGCAATGGAAATGCAATACCATAATAAAATGTTGTATTTTTTTGTAAATTACCAGCAAAAAAAAAAAAAAAAATGTTATGATTATTTTAAATCTCTCCTGAAATACTATTCAACACTGGAGTATAAATATTAAAGTAAGTTGTCATTATACATCACCATTTCCTGTCACTAGTAAGAGGCAATTTTTCCACAATTCACTCAATAGCAAAAACAAAAAACTGGTGATACAAAACAAGATCCTGCTGTAAAATCACCAATTCCTTACCTTATGCCAAGATATGGGGAGGATCTCAACTCTCCCCACCTCTCCTCGGTCAACAGCCTCCCTGAAGTGTGATGCCAGCAGGCTGTGTCCCAGTGACCGGAAGTCCTCAACTGTCGGGGGCGGAAAACATGTGGATAAAGGCAAATCCCCCTATCCATGTGGCCTCAGGGGGCTTACCACACTTTATTTTAACATAACCTAATTTTCTTTCCATCTTCAATTCCTTGGACACTTATTAACGTGAGCACNACACACACACACACACACACACACACACACACACACACACACACACACACACACACAAAGTAACTCTCAACCACACTCACCGCACTGATGGACCGGCCTCAACCGCAGATCGCAGACCGAACCAATCCCGTGGACCACCAGCATTAAATGGTCCACCTGCTCACTCTCCCCATCCTCTATTTCAAAGTCTTCTGTTCCACGCCGTACTGTGAGGGGAGCCTGGGAGCCCTGTGGATGGTGATAGTTGTGGTAGTAATGGTGGTAGTTTGGTTGGTGATGATGGTAGTTTTGGTTGGTGATGATGGTCATTGTGGTAGTGATGGTGCTAGCAGTGGTGATGATGAGAGTTGTGGTGGTGGTGATGGTAATGATAGGTATGGTTATGAAGATGGTAGCTGTGGTGGTGAAGGAGATAGCTGTGATACCAATGTTGTAAGTTGTGGTGATCATGGATGCTATGGTAATCAGGGAACAGTTCTGTACTAACTTTGTATAGTTTGTAAGTTCTGTAAGTAGCAGGAGATTATTCAAATAAATAACCTTAGTTCCCTTTGTCATACAATGACAGAAGAGGTAAAGATGAGTGTGGGATTATTTACAGTTTTATTCTCTTGAAAAGATTAACAAGAGTTTATCACACGAGTGAGTAGAGTCTGGCTTGCAACCTCTCTGCCTGCCTCCTTTCTCCCTCCAAGATCCCCACTCTATCCAGAGAACCTCTCGCTCCCATCTCTCTCTCTATTCTGCTCCCTAATTCCTCTCTCTTGTATAGGAGGGCTGTGTCATGTGGACTCTCACTCTCATCAAATCTTCTAGAAGCCTGTATGTGTGTATGTGTGTCTTCCTATCAGCTGTCACGGGGTGCAAACTTAACATTTTTCAGAGGAAAAAGTGCAGTGATAATTACTGCTGGCCCTTGTGGAGAGAGGGAATGCTACGTCATTTCCTAACTAGGACCCTGGCTCAACTTCCAAATTACATCTATGTAGCTATTATTTACGATATTTTAGAGTCCTGACAGTTATAGTAGCACTGGTCATAGCTGTGGCGATGGTAGTATTATAGTAGTTAAGGTGAAGATGATAATTTTGATGCTGGTTGGTTTGGTAGAGATGATGGAAGCTGGTGATGACAGTAGCAGTAATGAAAGTGATGGTGGTGAAGGTGGTAATAGTGGTAGCAATGGTGGTATTGGTGGTAGTTATGATGGTGATGGTGGTACTGATGGTAAGTCAGATGGTCCCTGATATGTTGATGGTGGTACTGATGGTAAGTCAGATGGTCCCTGATATGTTGATAATTCCAGCATTATACAGTACGTTACCACACCATCATAATCATCCCAACCTCTTTCTCCCACTTAATGATGGGGTGAGGCAGAATCCTACAATAGGGTATAAGAAAGTATGGCTAGGAGAATTATTATCAGCGTGCCTAGTGATACAGGCCACATAACCATTCACACCTCATTCAAGCTCCCAAACTCCTGGCTCCACTGCATACCACAAGGCTGTAGCTGCGTATTTTTCTTCTTTATAGACATTTTTCACATACACCTGCCAGATAGTCAATCCATCAACTGTAAAGTTAAAAAAGGGGGAGACAAACCATTGCCCTGGGCTTCTCCATACATACTGCACATACTCACCTACACAACTCAATCCCCTTTCAGTTCCCAAGGCTCTTCAACTTAACTATATTTCCTGCTTACTCATTTACCAGACCTATCCACAAATTCTTGACTTACCACTCCTACTCCCATCTTCAAACCAGTCACTCATCCAAGCAGCATTATATGAGTAATGAACTTGAAAAATCCCTAAGACTGAACCCTACATGGGCGACATCCAGTTGGTATACATTATTCCAGTTCTGTTATTATTTACATAACAGCACATGCAATAAGATAACAAAGCAGAAACCAAAGGCCAAACACTAACATTAACAGAAACTCCAGTTGGGAACTCAGAGTCCTGTATGACGGAGCTGTAGTGAACCATGGAGCGTGGGGAGTGTAGCACCACTCTAGCCCCGTCCATTTGGTCCACTTGTTTGTGCCAACGACCAGACAACACACAGCTCTTGTACGCATCCTGAAAAAATATAGGAATTATTATCATCATTTTCATCACTGTCTGCTTCCCCACTGTAAGCCCCTAAAAAGGAGATGGTCATGACAGAACTACTTCCCTCCAGGTTGTTACTCTATCCTCACATACTTCATATATATATAATATACAATGCACCTGTGCAGGAAATATACATTCCTGTTAGGCAGTTTTCCATGCCCACATAGGACAGCCTTTTTTCCCCCCCTCATATGCTGGCTGCCCTCCAAGCTGCACAGTCTCTTGCAACACTGTGGTCAAATCTCATAATCCTGACGTCTCTAAGAGGACCTCATACTATGTTTTCCTTGATATGCCAGCAGGTGCCATCCCTTGTACATTAAAGTTTTTAAGCAATAACCAATCCACTTCAGCCTATCTATGCACATCATATCACCAAATATCTCAATGCCCAAGTGTCTTCTAAAATCTGCACGCACTGTTTATCCTTCAATGTGGCATTACAGTTCCATATCACCATTCTGCTCTTTTACTGCCCATTGTCCCCTACCATAAACCATTCTATTATGCATACATGAAGCAAGAAGTTTTCCTTTCATCCATGGAGAGAGTCCCTTTACTGTCACTGGGGTCAATAATTCTCCAAACTTCCCATAACCTTTTCTTATTAACCATACTGCTTTTAGACTCCCCACACTAAAACATTTATTTGCAACATCCACTACTCAGGTACCTTTAATCTTTTGGTAATTTCTAATTAGCTTAGAGTTGTTGCTGAATGTCCAAAATGAATTCACTTGTTTCTTCTCCTCCTTCCCCTTTCTTTTCCTCCTTCCTTCCTTCTCTCCACCATTTTCCTTCCCTCTCTCCAATCTGCTCCCTCTTTCCTCCCTCCCTCCTCCCTTTGTTTTCTCCCTACTTCCTTTATTTTCTTTCCCTCCCTCCCTCCATGTCCTACCTCCAACATGGCCGCCTGTTTCTCCGTGTAAGGCACTGGTAAGGCATCCATGGGTCCCTTCCTGAACCAACTGCACCTCCTCACATTCCCTCCCTCCTCCTTCCCTCCACCTTTGTCTGACTTCCCTCCATCCGCTATTCTTCCCTCTGGTGTCTCCTCCTCCTCCTCCTCTTCCCAGTAGACAGGGATACGAGTTCGCTCCACAACAGTGACATCATAGCGCCCGCCCTGAACCGGAATGGGTTCGGTGTTGCCTGCAGGATGAATTTTATTGCTGAAGGAAAATAAAGCAGCGATTTTTTTTTCTCTCACACACACACAAACTTTGATACAAGAGAATACATCAATCTGCATGCTCTTTCCAAACCTGCAAACAATCATAACACTCCTAAATGACTAAAACTGTCTTGAAGGAGTAACAAGCATACAAAAAGGACTAATGGAGAAATTTAATAACCCATTCATTATGAGAGCTTTCTTAAAACGAACTAATCATCTGAAGGCACCAAACATATAATTTAAAAGGTGTCATCATCCTGCAAGGATTACTAGACATAGCTTCCAACCTCTACAGTACAAGTTGTCCCTCCAAACATGAATCAAACTGACTGGGAGAAAAAAATAAAATAAAAATCATAAAGACAAGGTTTAAGAAAGACTACCAGCACACTCCTCTTCACCATCATCATCATTTTTCATCATCATCCACCTCCATCATCATCATCAAGCTTTACAGAATGTTATGTCAGTGCTTAATAACAGCTGGACTAAAAAGTAGAGTGCTATTATTGTCTGCAACTAAACACAACCATAAAACCTCCAGTAAACTGACCCATCAAGAATGCCTCCTCCAGGTTGAATGAGTCAGGGAAGCTAAAGGGCCGCCACTCCTGGTTCTTGCCGCTGGGTCGGTAGAACCAATGGGGCAGCACGGGGTGGTACTGCGCCGCCTGTGGAATCATACTGAGACTGTCTCTATTTATCTATAACCAGATGCCATACTCCTGTAAGGGTTGACCATCTGAGTTAACTGTTTTACAGGGAGGGACACTAATCTCCCACCTACCCACTTGGAGATGCTCTGGAAACACATATGGGTTGGTTATATGGTTACCACCCAGCGCTGTAAATGGTTTCCTGGTTAATAGGAAATCATTTGGTTTGTCACGCAATGTAAAGCCACATGAAGAGGAAAGAAAAGTAACAGAAAGTGATAGGGGAGATGGAGAAACAGGAAGACAGGATAACAGACACAGACAAAGAATGACAAAGGTGATGGGAGAAGCTGGCAGCACATCAAGTAAGTGGATGATGGGCACTACCACCTACCACCCCACAGGGACAACACAGCAATAAAATACTATAATTTCCAGTACAATCATATTCTTGTTGATTATGGATGCTTTCTACTACCTCTTACAGTACTTACCAGTTTATTTCTGCACATAAATTGC
>JAGKTI010010151.1:0-29162 GCA_018397915.1 Birgus latro
GTGCGTGAAAGGGTTAATAGCAGAGGAGCAAAAACAAGAGCAATGAAATTCTGAAAGGTGATCACATGAGTAGTCCCGTCCACACACGGAAAAAACAAAAAGGGGGGCAAATATTTCCACGTGAGTGCAAGACGAATGATAGTCATTTTCTCTGTTGAGTTTTACTGATACAGGCATGAGTGTGGGGGGGGGAAGATGAACAACCAGGATGCTGCAAATCTGGCTATGTTAATGGTTAAAGAAGTGGAGTTTGTTTCGTTTTTGAAGGCTCCAACATGCTTGCATGCGTCGGCCTTGGTCACCTAATCGCGGCTCTCCATGCTGGTCGATCTTTGGCAGCCTCCCTGTTCAGTCCCTTAACCCTGAGGTCACACTTAATGGTCTCGTCCCATGTCTTTCTCGGTCTACCCCTCCTAACTCCTCCCCCAATATTAACACTTCTCACCCTTTGCACCCAATTATCATTACACATCCTCTCCACATCAAACCACCTCAGCCTACCTCTTCTCTTCGCAACACCAATACACCCCAGTCCCATCCTACCTCTCAACTCTTCCATCATAAACCCAGCCCCCCTAAGCCTTGCATTTTTTTTTTTTTAATGCAAGGTAGAAGCAACCAAAGGCCACAGGCCTGTATACTGTTCCTTCCAAGAAAAAGCAAAAACAATACAAGAGAGAGCCAAATTCAAGATCTGTTCATTTCGAGATGCCTGGACACACTGCGTTTGAAAGACTGGAGATCATAGGAAGTAGGAAATACAGACAGAGGAAGATAGTTTCAGAGCTGACCAGTTGCATAAATGAAGGACTGGGAGTAATGGTGAACTCTTGCATTAGAGAGTTGGACAGAAAAGGGATGAGAGTTTGTTGCTAGATGGGTACTACGTGCCCATCGTAGAGGTGGAGGGATGCAAGCAGACAGTTCAGAGGAACAGTGACCGTTGAAGTAGCGACAGACGAAAGATAAAGATGCAACAGTGCGGCGAAGAGAGAAGGGTTGAAGGGAATCAGTAAGAGGAGGAGAGTTAATAAGACGAAAAGCCCTTGACTCCACCCTATTGAGAAGAGCTGCATGTGGGGAGCCTTCCCACACATGAGAGTTGTACTCCATACACGGGCGAATAAAACCCGTGTACAAGGTCAACAACTGTGCAGGGGTAAAGAAAGTTTGGAATCGGCTTAGCACACTTAATCTCTTGGAAGCAGATTTCACAAGAGATGTAATATGTTCTTTCCAAGACAAATCCCGAGAGAATGAAACCCCAAATATGTTCAAGGATGATGCGGGACAGAACTGTTCATTATTAAACATTACTGGGTAATCCTGAGGAAGATTTTGTCGGGTTGATAAGTGTAAGAACTGAGTTTTTGATGCATTAAAAATAACAAGATTATTTTTACCCCAATCGGAGATACGAGCCAAGTCAGACATTAGGTGTGCCATAGCCTCATCCCTTTTTTGTTGAAGTAACTGCTGAGATGGACGTTGCGGAAACCAAATGGAAAGGTGAAGGGTGGAATCATCAGCATATGAGTGGATAGGGTTAGATGTACAGCTTAGAAGGTCATTGATGAATAAAAGGAAGAGAGTTGGTGATAGGACAGAGCCCTGAGGAACACCACTGTTGATAGGTCTAGGAGAAGAATGATGGCCGTCTACAACAGCAGCTATAGAACGACCAGAAAGGAAGCTAGAGATGAAGTCACAGACAGAAGGATAGAAACCGTAGGAGGGCAGTTTGGAAATCAAAGATTTATGCCAGACTCGATCGAAAGCCTTTGAGGTGTCAAGTGCAATGGCAAAGCTTTCGCCAAAGTCCCGAAAGGAGGATGACCAGGATTCTTAAAGGTAGGTGAGAAGATCTCCAGTGGAGCGTCCCTAACAGAACTCATACTGACGATCAGAAAGAAGGTGACAGGAAAGATGCTTTATTTTTCTGTTAAGAATTGACTCGAAAACTTTTGAGACGCAGGATGTTAAAGCAATTGGACGATAGAGGGTTGGGAATGGTCACCCTTCTTTGGGACTGGCTGAATGAGAGCAAACTTCCAGCAAGAAGGAAAGGAACAAGTTGATAGACAAAGGCAAAAGAGTTTACCTAGGCAGGGTGTACAGTTTTCGAGGACAACAGGAGGGACTCCATCAGGCCCATATGCCTCGTTAGTACTGAGGCCAGTAATGGCAGAAAATACGTCAGCTGAAGAAATTTTAGTATCAGTCAAGAGGAAGTCAGAGGGGAGAAGTGATGAAGGAATAGCACCGGAATCATCTAAGGTGGAATTGGAGGAGAAAGTCTGAGTGAAGAGATCTGCTTTATCAGTAGAAGAAATAGCTACAGAGCCATCAGGGTAGAAAAGAGGAGGGAAGGATGATGAGGTAAAGTTGTTAGAAAGGTTTTCGGCAAGGTGCCAGAAGGAGCGAGAAGAATTCGAGTTGGAGAGTTGAGAACATTTAGCATGGATGAAATTATTTTTAGCAGAGCGAAGAACAGACTTAGCACGATTCCGGGCAGAAATATATAAAAGATGTGATTCAGGGGTGGGTTGGCTCCGGTACCTCTTATAGGCCCTCTCCTTGTTGTGGACAGCATTAGAACTAGCGTGATTAAACCAAGGCTTTCTTGCATTAGTCAGAGAATATGGGAAAGGAGTGTAAGCTTCCACGCCCGAGAGAATAACCTCCGTAATGAGCAAGGCACACCCAGATGGCTCCTGGCCATGGAAGCAATACTCATTCCAAGGAAAATCAAAGAAGTACTGCCTGAGGGCCTCCCAATCTGCAGCTCCAAAGTGCCACAAGCGGCGTTTCTTTGGAGGGTCCACAGGCCGTACCGGAGCGATAGGAAAGGTTAAGGTAATAAGGTTATGATCAGAGGAGCCCAATGGAGAGAAAAGCCTGTGAATATCCTCTTCCATTACTGCCCAGGTCTCACTACCATACAGCATCACACTCCTAACACATGCTGTATACAAAGACCCCTTAGCACGTAAGGAGAGTCCTCTCAATGTCAGGAGAGGCAACAGCTCCCTGAACATCTTCCAACCACTTCTTACCCTAGCAACCCAGCTAGCTCCAGCCCCACCTCCAGCACAACATGTCTCCCAAATAACAAAACTCTTTCACACACTCAACAGACTCACCAGCAAGGTCAATCCTTTCACGCCTAACAATCTCCACCTGCTCTCCCCGACACACCGCACACATAAAATCAGCATTATCTCACAGTCTGCCTCTAATACCACTACATGTCTTGTGCACCCATTTATCACAAACAGTGCAGAAGATGGAATTACTTCCCACACCTTTGTGGCAAACTGCACATGGCCGCTCTCCCTCTTCTCTGACTGTACTGCCAGCAACCCTAGATATCATCACTTTTGTTTTATCTGCATTTACCCTTATGCCCTTGTGCCTCATACCATCTCTCCACTTCCTAAATCTTTCCTCCACCTCCTTTACATTCTCCGCAATCAACACCAAATCATCAGCATACAACATCTCCCACGGGAGTCCATCTCTGAAGTCACGTGAGAGGGCTTCAAGTACCATGATAAACAACAAGGGACTCAAAACTGACCCCAGATGCACATCAACATTCACGGAAAACTCATCACTCAAAACTCCATTCACTTTTGCCTGGGTGTGAGCACCCACGTTCATGGCCATAACCACCCTAACCAGCCACTCTTCCAACCAAAGCTTTCTCATTGCCTGCTTCACCACCCTTCTAGGGACTTTGTCAAGGGCCTTTTCCATATCAACAAAAACAAAATACGGTTCCCTTTTCTTTCCAATATATTTTTCCTGAAGCTGTCGAACAATGAATATTGCATCAGTGGTCCCCCTGCCTGGCATAAACCCAAACTGCATCTCATCAATATGCACTCTATCTCTAATCATACCTTCTAGAACTCTCTCCATTACTTTCATTATCTGATCTCAGAGCTTTATACCTCTGTAATTTCCCCTTTCCAGGGCATGACCCTTCCCTTTGTACACATTTACAATTACACTCTTCAGCCAGTCATCTGGGACGACACATTCATATATAATCATGTTTATCAGGTCAGTGACTAACCTCGCCCCAATATCTCCTGAGGCCTTCAACTTTTTGGCAGTCAACCCAGACACACCTGCTGCCTTCCCCACCTGCATCCTGCCAATTGCCTCACTCACAGTAGCAGCATCAATCAAAGGCCAAGGGCCAAACACTGTATTTGCTGGCTCCAAACCTTCTCTGTCCCAGTCAAACTCCTCATTCAACAACCAGTTATGATGCTCTCTCCGTGCATCTTTAATATCCCCACTGTTCACCACTACCCATCCTTCATCATTCTTCACACACTGCTCACCTACAATATCCCGATTATCCCTCTTCACTTGATTTGCCACCTTAAATATCATATTTTTCCTTTCCCCATGATTTAGATTATCAAGTAAGAGTCTCTGTGATTCAGACTTTGTCTTGTATACCTCTCTTCTAGCCCTACGCTTCGCAGCTAAGTACTCCTCTCTGTTACCACCCTTCTTCCATTCCCGAAAGAGCCTTCTTTTCTCCTTAACTGCAGTTTCTACACCCTCATCCCACCACCAAGTTGTTTTGGTGGGCCTCTTGTCCAACTTCATATTGCATCGGTAACTCTCAAGAGGTTGTTCTTATGGGCTCTGTACTGTTCATTAACGCCTCTCTACGGCTCCCTGTTGAGCCACCACTCTCCTCATCTCACTGTAAAAGGCATCCCTTACTGTTTGGTTTCCCAGCTTCCATATTTTCCTCCAAAGTACATATGTCCTTCTTATCACACGTTCTTTAAGCACCATGTCACAAATTAATAGTTTGTGCTGCTGCACACACTCCTCACTTCCTATAACTGTAACATCCCTCACTAAACTCCTATCAACACTCCTGACCAGAAAATAATCTATCTGACTGCTATTTTCCCCGGACTCATACTTAATCAACCTACTCACTCTTTTTTTTTTAAATGTGTGTTGCACACAATCATGCCCATAGCCTCCCCAAACTCGAGTATTCTTTCCTCTTCCGCATTTCTCACACCATATGCACATCCTCTATGGACTCCTTCATAACCTTCAACTGCTTCACCCACATGACCATTTAAATCCCCTCCCAAAACCACTATCTCATCATCGCCCATACCACCTACTACACGTATTACATGTAAATCATCCCAAAATCTATCCTTCTCTGTGTCATCCAACCCTGCCTGTGGAGCATATGACGATATAATTGCAATAATTTTCCTACCGATCAAAATTTTCACTACCAATATCCTATCGCTTACTTTCATAACATTCATAACATATTCCATCCATTTCTCCGCAACCAACATAACCACACTCCCATATCCATCAGTCCCCCCCTGCCAAAACAACTTAGCAATCCTTCCCAACAATCTTTCTGGCTGATCCACCCCTGTACCGGACTTCCTGCAAACATGCCACATCCACCCACCTCCTACTTAATGCCTCAGCGACTTCCCCTGCTCTTCCCCTCAATCTTCCCACATTCCACGAATCCACTTTAAACCCCGTAGGTGATTTACTGTCCTCAGGCTTGCTTTGATGCTTATACTTGTAAGTCATAGTTCGTAGAGATAAAGGGGGGTAAACATTCCACAGGCCCCACCCACTGCACAGTCCCAGGTCCAGGCAATGGATCTGGGACCCCTTGCCCACCAGCTTACCAGTGGCTGTGGTAGTGGCCTCGGGGTACCCCGCCAGGACAGCTGCAGGGACACTCTCCAAGCGTGCCTTGGCACTGCAACTGCCCTGCCACTATACACCCACTGAAGGGCAGCCAACTGGGGCGCTACTCCCAGGTTCGGGCCCCTCTCTATTGAGCGGAAGTGGCAACCTGGGAACTGCAATGCCCTGTACCCTCTAGCACAGGTTCGAGCCGCATCTTGCCCTGGACCCATGATCTATGCCAGTGGAACCCCCGTTGCAACTCCCCCCAAAAGTCCGCCACTAGGTACCGGGGGCAAAGTTTTCTGGCCGCATGCCCTTACTGGTGTCAACCCCTTTGACTATAAAATATTTGTGGATGTGTAAGTAGCTTGCTAGAAAAAGAAGTGAGAGCATTTGTTATAAATTGGTCAAAGAACTTAATCTGGATGAGCCAGAAACCATGACACTGTGGATATGAATTAGTAAAACCAAACAGCTTCATGTGTTGTCTTGTTTCTCATATTATTGACAAGTAGGATACCAAAGTGGGGGAAGTCTGTGTCCGTGAGTAAGCAGCAGGCTTGGATGAAAGCAAAAGCTGTTCAAACGAACATCCACTGTATATTCCCTGCATGCTTTTCAAATTGTGTATTTTATCCATAATAATATTGTTATGTGATGATTCAACACAAAAATGAGCATTACAATTGTGTAATGAATAGAACATTAACTCCTAAAAGCCTAATTGCATCAATTGATGTGATGAGAGTTTTATGCCAAAATGCCTAGGGGCATCAATTGAGTGGGGCCTGTAAAAAACTGGGGAGCGCTTCCTCTGCCTTGATTATGGTGTACTTGGCTTCAGGCCAATGAGAACTTGCCCCTGACGTAGCATAAGGGGGGATCGGACCATCCCAGACGGTGGGGGAGCACCCCCCCTCTGGGCAACCTTGGTGTCACCCTCTACCCCATTCCCTCCTTGTCCCCCATCACCCTCCCACCCATCCATGCACCTGGATCTCTCCTCCCACCACCACCTGTGTCCCTTCACACCCACTGTCACCCCTCCTCCCACCCCGCTAGCCTTGTGTCCCTCCTGAACCCCACCCCATCCCTCCCTCCCTCCCTCCCTGTCCCTCACTACTCTCCCCCCTTCTACAGACCCCCGAGAGGTATCAGGTCGCCAAGATGTTACAGAACACACTGAAGTGCTTTCTTTTCATGTGAAAAGTTGGTTATTTTTCCAACTCCCATACCTATAGGCCTACTCCCCACAGCCTACTTTATTTCCCCACAGCCTAGTAATCTCCCCACACCTACATACACCTGTTTTCATGGTTGGTGTGCCAAAACACTTTGAAATGACCTGTTTCAGTAAGAAAAATAGTTATCAAAATTTTCATGTTTTAGAGTGTTTTCGATGGGTAACTATTTTAAACTTTTTTAAAACTTTGACACGCGTTTGTGCGGTAAACATTAGGCCTATGGGGGTGTGGATTGTGTTGTCAGGTGTGTAAATTCTTCCTCTTTAGCCAGAACATAATCAATCTGCCCTTGGCGAAAGTCGCCAAAACACCCCCAAATTGCGATTATGGGAGGTAAAATAAATGCAGTCTTTAGGGGTTAACAAATTAGTGCATTTGACTCTAATTAAGGCCTCTTTGTTTGTACTCACAGATAAATCATGGGGCATTTGACTCTAATTAAGGCCTCCTCTGATTGTACTCACTGATAGATCATGGGGCATTTGACTCTAATTGGACTCTTCTGTTCAGATAAATCATGAGAGAGAGTCTAATCTGGTTCAGATTTGAATCCAGATTTTGCTCCTCTAGTTTATGATAACAGAACAATAGCTGGTTGTAAGGCTGATTTTTACCTGTGATGGTTTTCCGCAGCTCTGCATGGCCCTGCTTGCCATGGATAATGATGATGATGATGAATTAAATTGCACTACTAATATTTCTGATGTGTACAAATGTCCAAAGAAGTGATGACTTGATTCCCAGTACCTTTCGCTCAGAAAATGGTATCTGGCAAATTCCATGGCCTAGTTATATTTTGAATTATGCACACCACAAGAGCAGTATTTAGGTAAACAGCTCCAAAAAGCAATATATATATATAAGAGTATTTATTGTATATATCTCGTATTACGGAAAAGGAAACCTTGATATACTAAAGTTGAGGCTTAGCTGTATGAAAGAATGTGAAACGTGCGCCTTTTTGCTCAAAAGTTTCAGAGTTAAAATTCGGAGAAACTCTCATAATACTTATTTTACATCCTAAATCACATCTTTTTTATATTTCTGCCCGGAATCGTGCTAAGTCTGTTCTTCACTTTACTAAAAATAATTTCATCCGTGCTAAATGTTCTCAACTTTCCAACTCGAATTCTTCTCACTCCTTCTGGCACCTTGCAAAAAAACTTTCTAACAGCTTTACCTCATCATCCCTCCCTCCTCTTTTCTACTCTGATGGCTATGTAGCTATTTCTTCTACTGTTAAAGCAGATCTCTTCGCTCAGACTTTCTCCTCCAATTCCACCTTAGACGATTCCGGTGCTGTTCCTCCATCACTTCCCTCTTCTGACTTCCTCATGACTGATATTAAAATTTCTTCAGCTGATGTACAGTATTTTCTACCATTACTGGCCTCAATACTAACAAGGCATATGGGCCAGATGGAGTCCCTCCTGTTGTCCTCAAGAACTGTGCTTCTGTGCTTACACCCTGCCTAGGTAAACTCTTTCTCCTTTGTCTATCAACTTGTACCTTTCCTTATTGCTGGAAGTTTGCTCTCATTCAGCCAGTCCCAAAGAAATGTGACCATTCTCAACCCCCTAACTATCGTCCATTGCTCTAAAATCCTGTCTCAAAAGTTTTTGAGTAAATTCTTAACAGAAAAATCTTAAAGCATCTTTCACAACCTTCTTTCTGACTGTCAGTATGGGTTCCGTCAGGGACGCTCCACTGGCGATCTTCTCACCTACCTTTCAGATTAATGGTCATCCTCCTTTCAGGACTTTGGTGAAAGTCTTGCCATTGCACTTGACATCTCAAAGGCTTTCGATCGAGTCTGGCATAAATCTTTAATTTCCAAACTGAACTCCTACGGTTTCTATCCTTTTATCTGTGCCTTCATCTCTAGCTTCCTTTCTGGTCATTCAATAGCCGCTGTTATAGATGGCCATCGTTCTTCTCCTAGACCTATCAACGGTGGTGTTCCTCAGGGCTCTGTCCTATCACCAACTCTCTTCCTTTTATTCATCAATGACCTTCTAAGCTGTACATCTAACCCTATTCACTCATATACTGATGATTCCACCCTTCACCTTACCATTCGGTTCCCGCACCGTCCATCTCAACAGTCACTTCAACAAACAAGGGATGAGGCTATGGCACACCTAATGTCTGACTTGGCTCTTATCTCTGATTGGGGTAAAAATAATCTTGTTATTTTTAATGCACCAAAGACTCAGCTCTTACACTTATCAACCCGACAAAATCTTCCTCAGGATTACCCACTAGTGTTTAATAATGTCCAGTTCAGTCCTGCATCATCCATGAACATGCTTGGGGCTTCATTCTCTTGGGATTTATCTTGGAAAGAACATATTACAGCTCTTGTGAAATCTGCTACCAAGAGATTAGCTGTGCTAAGCCGACTCCGAACTTTCTTTACCCCTGCACAGTTGTTGACCTTGTACACGGATTTTTTTTTGCCCTTGTATGGAGTACAACTCTCATGTGTGGGAAGGCTCCCCACATGCAGCTCTTCTCAATAGGGTGGAGTCAAAGGCTTTTTGTCTCATTAAATCTCCTCCTCTTACTGATTCCCTTCAGTCTTTGTCTCTTCGCTGTATTGTTGCATCTTTATCTCTCTTCTATCGCTACTTCAACGGTCACTGTTCCTCTGAACTGTCTGCTTGCATCCCTCCACCTCTACGACGGGCACGTAGTACCCGTCTAGCAACAAACTCTCATTCCTTTTCTGTCCAACTCTCTAATGCAAGAGTTAACCGTTACTCCCAGTCCTTCATTTATGCAACTGGTCAACTCTGGAAATGTCTTCCTCTGTCTGCATTCCGTACTTCCTGTGATCTCCAGTCTTTCAAACGCAGTGTGTCCAGGCATCTCGAAATGAATAGATCTTGAATTCGGCTCTCTTTCGTATTGTTTTGTTCTTTCTTCGAAGGAACAGTAATCGGGCCAAAGACCTTTGGTTCCTTCTTCCTTGCATTAAAAAAAAAAAATACTGAAGGAAAAATGTCCACTAAAAATAAAACCCGCAGATAATGGTAATGCTGAAATCACAAGTCCCATTAAATCAGAAAAATAAACATCTAAGCATATATTATTATCCACATCCATTTCACTGTGCGGGATTATATTTACATGGGAAAACCCATGAACGCTAGCTGCTAAACAAGATGGATCATCAACACGATACTCCAACTTGTCAGTGCAAACAGATTATCGCTCTTTATTTACCAAATATTCCAGCAAGGCAGATAACTAGGCAGCTTGACATCAAGAAGAGGACAGATAACGGATGAATAAGCAATAGAGAGAGGGGCAGAACATAGAAAATTTGCCAAATGGAGCCCCTCGTAGCAGTGCATGTACCCAAGAACACCTGCTAACCACCTGTGTTACTATCAAGAAACAAATTAATCTGCCGCTATTCAGTTAAATTAGTGAAACCAGTGCATTTATTTGGGGAAAATTGGGCATTTTTATTCACACGATGAAAATCCAACATGTAATGAAATATGTAGGGCAGGGCAGTTTCATGAAGGAACTAAATAGGGAGAGGATGATAGTCAAAAGCAAGAGTGCGACAACGAAGAGAACTAATGGCGGAAAAGATTGTATAAAACTAAAGGAGGGGGGGGGGGAACCGTGACAAAGGCCAACACACACCCTCTCACACCTATGGCATGAGGATGACTGAGTCTGACTGGCGTAAGGGCCAGCGTGACCAGATTTCTCTAGCCGGAATATGCTAGACAGCAGCTGAAATTATGCTAGATTGGCAAAAATAATGCTAAATCTTTTGTTGCTCTTAATACGTTTGGTTTCTGTTATATTTTATGATTAATATAGTGTTATTTCTACGTTTTTAACTGTATACAGTATGCATTCCTATAATTATGAAAGAAGAACATTAAAATAAATAATTACTCAGGTTCTAAAAGTTTATTTGACAAATATTTGTGCAACAAGTTGAAACGCTTCCTAATACAGTAGTTTCAACACTACCTTTACAAAATATATGCAAATTTAATGTATTAATGTGTGAATTAAGTTCGAAAGTTGTGGGTTCCTATTTTTCATACATTTTGTGCAACATAGGTTGAAACTCTTCCTAATACAGTAGGCCTACATTTTCAACACTACCTGTAGAAAATAAATGCAAATTAATGAGTGAATTGAGTTTGAAAGTTGTGGGTTCCTATTTTTCAGACATTTTGGAACTAAATTTCTGAAGCATTTTATCTGGTTCAAACTTTTCACAATTTTCACTCTCTCTCCTGATGCCTTCTCTGGCAGCCACATACTTTAGAAGAGAAGAGGAAGTCAGTCGACTGCGCACTGCTGATTTTAAACGGTGCACCTCTGAGAAAATTCTCTCACTGTCAGCATTAGCCACTGGAATAGTTAGAATTTCTTTGACACAAAAACTAAGAGCACTGTACCCGGTGTCCTGCATAACCGCTTGCCAAAAGACATCAAACTCCGTGTCATCAGTCAGATTATCATCATAAGGGAGGTTACGCCATTGGTTATCAACTTCCTGCTCTTTTCCATGATCCAGTATGCCTGGAAAGTGAATCATTATGTTCCCTACAAATGATGCAATGTTACCTGACCTTACAGTTGCAACGAGTGGTAAGTTATTATAATCATGCTAAAAATTGTCCTAAGCTCATTAGATTATGCTAAAAATATGCTAGATTTGATAACATGCTAAAATTTATGCTAAACACAATTTTCTGGAAAAATATGCTAAAATTAGCATAATTATGCTAAATCTGGTCACCTGGTAAGGGCTGGCATGCAGTGTTGACAAAGGGAAATTTTAGAAATCTGCTAGATTGGTCTCAAATGTGGTGAAAATCCACCAGATTGAGGGTGAAATAAGAGCAAGACAAATTCACACTGGAAAAAGACAGCATAAGACCGCCTGCTGTCCCCAAGGGGGTAGGATGGACGCCATGTTCCTGCCAAAATCGCACGCGCAACTTGACTGAGACTCCCTCCGCTCTCGTTAGTTGTTGATTTTTTGTTGTTGTGGGTGGGCGTGATGCTAGGCTGTTCTACTTATGGGTGCAGCACTCGACTGGAGAAAGGGTTTAAAGTGTTCACATTTCCATCTAATCCAGAAAGAGGGAAATTATGGAGGAATAAAGTAAATCGTCTGGAGTGGGAGCCAACTTCCAGATCAGTCCTATGTGAGGTATGCTTAATGAATGTTTTCATGCAGTTTGCTGGAAGGTTGTTCCTCTCTGCTGTAGAAATATAACAACTGTCAGTGTAAGAGGGAAATACTGAAGAGATCAGAGCATCAGGACGGGTTAATGATTGAGAATGAATTTGTTTGATGATTCACAAATCAATCACGGTATTTTCATACTATGTCCATAATAGTTGTTTATTGTTATTTATGTGCGATTTTGCATATATATTATTATAATTCATGTTCTTCTGTGTGTTGTGTATTATGACTACATGGAAAAAAGTATTATTCACAAAATAATAGTGCCATCTTAATACCTAGGTACCTACCTTTATACATTGTATGCTATGCTTATGTGTATGTTGCTTACTTTTCGTGTTTTTTCTATTATATGTCTCGTGTTTTTACGTGTATTATTACGTGCATTATCCGTAAATATTCTTTTGATGTGAATTCTACATGTACTCTTATTATTTCGTGTGCTGTGACAATACGTGCATTGTGCCTTCTTTTCCGTGTGCTGTATACATGTACTACGTGCATTTTATGTATATTCTTATGTGGACGTGTACCTACTTGATTCTTCAGTCACTCGTCTATGAATGTTACAAGTTTCTAAGAGGTCCAGAATATAATATAGTTTACCCTAGAGTACCTATATAGGTACTTTCGTTTAACTTCACAGATGAAGTTCAGGAGGAATTGTCAGTGAGAGAAAGTGATTCTTTGTACAATCTTATAGGCTACTGTGTTCACAGCATAAAAAAACACGGAGACCACTTGTGATGAGTGCTTGAGAGATGTAATACAAGTAGCATCACCTCCATCAGACAGCTCATAAAGCAGCAGACCTCACTTTACTCAAAGAATATGAAGAAGGGGGTCTTATTGCTGTGTCAGATAAAGCATATGAGGTCCCAGTGTCCTGAAAATAGGATGGAACTAAGAATTTCCAAAATTTAATAAAGAAGGGAACCCCGGGGNGGGGTAGGGACCTATGAGCTTCGCGACTATGAGCTGACAGGCGGAGGGCGGTACGCCTAGCCCCCTTCTGGTGAAATCCCTCGCACAGGAACTCTGGGAGCTAATGGGTTAAACACTGACAAATCTATCAGTTGCTTTAACCCATTTGCTCCCAGTGTCCTGAAAATAGGACGGAACTGGGAATTTCCAAAATTTAATAAAGAAGGGAACCCCGGGGTAGGGACCTATGAGCTTCGCGACTACGAGCCAACAGGCGGAGGGCGGTACGCCTAGCCCCCTTTCAGCGAAATCCCTCGCACAGGGACTCTGGGAGCTAATGGGTTAAAATAGAGCTGATGTTCAGGAAAAGTCAGTGTGATTTGATAGGAAAGAATAAGCTTAAGAAAACGCTGATGGATGAAGCAGTAAACCTAACCAAAGGTTATGATATTCCTATTTGTCACAACCTCAAACACAAGCTTCTAAGTTAGTTTCTCAATGCTCGCTTGCATTTCTGCTGCAAGAAGATTAATGAAGAACACAAAAACACAGAAAAAAAAACAGCTTAGTAGTAAAAGTGTAGCCGTGAGGAAACTAGTACAGAATATAAAGTAATCAGGTCCTGTCACTCAATAGGCTATTGCTGCAGTATAGTATATTGTAATGTTAAAATTCCCATATAAACACTGACTGTAAGCATCATACTTCTCATTCATCACCTACTCTTATATTATGCTTTCGTCAGTCTTTATAACACCAGCACCAAAGAGAGAAAGGACAACACAAATGCCGGGCAGTTGGGCAGGGAGTCCGAGCGTGTGGCTCGCCTGGCAGGAACATGGCGTCCTATCTCAGAGTTGTCACTACTCTCTGTATGTAGGTTCTCTAGTGTTGGGTATGAGGTAGAGCAGGCCATCATCTGCTCCTTTGTTGCTACCCCCTGCAGGACCACGACACAGGCCATCGTCCGTGTCGGGTACGAGGCAGAGCCGGCCATCGTCCGCTCCTCTCCTGCAGCATTCCCCAAGGGCAGCGCCGCAACACAGGCCATCGTCCATGTCTGGTACGAGGCAGAGCAGGCCATCATCCACCCACCCCTCTGCTGCCAACTCCTGTAGGGTCGCAGTACTCGTCCGCTCCCCTTCTACAGGAGGCCCTCCCTCCCCTGCTGCAGGTGTCCCTTGTCCGGCCCACCACCACCCCCAAGGCCGGGCCGGGTCCTCTCCAGCTACTCTCGAGGGCGAACCTCTGCGCGACACTCTCCTGGAGGAGTACTATAACGGTCCCCCTTGGAGCCCCGGAGTCCTAGCCCTCCTGACAGCCTCCCTAGGGCATTTCCCCGTGAGGAGGCACCAATCTCGAGGGTGCTGCCAGACCAGTCTAGCAGCGACGCCCCCGGCCAGAGGTTGCCGCAGCGCCACCCTGATGGCGACCCCCCCCCTTCTGGAGCTTGCTGCAGCCCTTCCCTGACAGCGGCCCCTGGCCCATGGCACTCGAGCCCTCCGATGCCCCAGGGTGAAACCAGGACCCCTGTGCAGGACCCGACCAATGAGGGTGGCCTGGCTCATACCCCAAGAAGCCGGCAACACCACTGGCCTGTATCCTCGCACTTTTTGGCCCTAGTCTGGAGCCCCAGACACCCCGCCCGGGCTCCCCCGAGGGTTGACCTCCAACCACGCCACCCCGGAGGAAATCTTGGAGATAGAGGTCTGCGGCCATTACCTGAGTGTATGTAGATGTGACCTGAGTAACAGACTCATAGACTAATAAATATAGCATTTACAGTGGACCCGACTTCCCTCGCCGTTCAGGGCAGTACTCGAGCCTGAAACAAGTCAAGTGCCCCCCCCCCCTTTGTTCACGTAACGCACGAATGCTATCACTTGAACACGGTAATTCTGTTACACCACCCCCGGCCCTGTGATGCAAGAAACAGAGAACTTCACCCCCCCTCCCCCAGTTTCAGCTAATAAATCGTATTACCTTCCAGCCCTGTAACCAGCGAGAGATAAAGAACCTTGATACCAGAGTATAGCTATGTCCAGAGTCCTATGTGTGTATATTCCGTCCATGTGACACACGACATATCACTTACAGCATATGTTAAGCCTAAGTACATTCCACTCCAGTAAATGTGACGCGTTAAGAAGAATTGGCCCTTGAACTCAGAGATAAAGACCCTCTAGTGTGTATAGCCCCTCAGGCCCCTGGACACATAGCTCAGAATAAACATACTTGAGATATATCACGAGACTCACCAGTGAGTGACGAGTTCCCATAAAACAGCCAGTGACTTACACCGGGCCAGTAAAACCAGATGGATAAGTTGAAGCTCACAACTAGAGTGAGTGTAACTCCTTATACGCTACACCGACCCTTACCCCGACTCCGAGCGCATAATCTGCCTTGCGGTAACATCACTGATGTGACACAAAGCAGGAGTAGTAAGCCCCAGGTCGGAGTTTTTCGTATTACAAAGAAGGGTCGAAATAATATCCCGACCCATGAGTGTATGTATCGTAATTATTCCCTGTGTTCTGTAGCCATATTACTATAAAGTTCTCGTGGGTCTGCAGGTGATACCTGTACTCTGTAGTGACTCGTCTAACTCTGGATGTGTGAGTGTCTGCCTCAGCTGTGCTGCAGCGTACCCTCGACAGGCCTCTGAATCTCTATTATTCAAGAAGGGACTGGGCTCACTCCGTTGTGTCAATTGTTCACAAACTTGCCCTTACTCAGACCTTGCAGGGAGGCCCTGACCTCCCTCATCCTGACTACTCGCCTCCACCACCATGGCTGCCCCCTGTGATTCGTGGACTTGCCCCTTCCAGTGCCTCCCCTAGAGCATCCCTGCCCTCACTGTTGCGGCAAGATGCACTGAGAAGGATGGCGACTCTTCGTGTCCCGGGGGCTGCTGAGTACTACACTGATGGATCAGTCACTGCTGATGGTTCAGCGGGTGCAGCATTTTACTGAGGGCCGTGCTGAGACATGGAGGCTCCTGGAGGCTCCCTTCAGGAGCCTCTGTGTACGAGACTGAGCTTGTCGCCATCCTTGGTGCCCTTAGAGATGCCAGTCTACACCACCATAGGCACCTCATTATTCATACAGACTCGCTCTCATCACTGCTCAGTCTTCGTGCGCGGCACTTCAAGGAAAATGTTGCCCTGCTGACTTTCATTCTAGTTGTGGCTGACACCATTGCACGCCGGGGCACCGACATCACTCTTCATTGGATACCCAGCCATGTGGGTATCCGCGGCAATGAAGCAGCTGATGCCGCTGCTCGGCGTGCCACCGCTCTCCCCACTGTCACCTTTCCACTAGGGCACAGCCTCGCGAGTGTTAAGAGAAAAGCCTACACCTCCACCATTAGGCTCACTCGTGAGGCTCATGAGGATCAGGTTGCTGCTGGCTCACGATATGCCTCGTGGTTTGCGCGGGCAACTCGTTACCAGCCGCTTGTTGCCCCGCCCCACATCCCTAACGCTCTCATAGTAGGTCTTCGCCGCCTCTGGCTTGGGCACCCCTGCTTTTCCCAGATTTCTGGGCAGCAACCTGACCCGTGCCCCTACTGTCACCAAACTGACGACTGGCCTCTTCTGCACTATCTCTTGGACTGCCCTTCCACTGTTTCTCTGCATCTCTCTCTTCACAACCGTCTTGTCAGGCGTGTCTCACGCTCAGACACTGCTGCTGAGATTGTTGCTCTTTCCTCTGTCTCTTCACTTCTCTCTACTGTCTCCTCTTACCCTCCCACCCTGAGCCAGAGCCGTAGATAGAGATACGGCTCTGCCCTGAGCCCGTGCCACACCCGTGTGGCGAATCTCATCATCATCATCATCATCATGTGTTGAGTGACCTGTTTGTACCACCCGCACCTGTGTATGATCGTATTATCAGAATTGTCTCAGGAAGATTGTAACTTGGCTGTAATATATTTGCAGTGAGCTTTCTGCTGTGTTTTTGTGTCCTGTCTGCTCTGTTGGGTGTCTAGACCTGATGTAAAGAACAAAGTTCACGGCAAGAAATCGACCCGCAGAAACGTGGCACAACAGAGGGAAATTTAGGGGAAATAAATGGTGTACAGGACTTTAAAGGAGCACCAAATATATTACAACTGCTTAAATTTTTACCAGCTAGATTGCTAGTACTTACTGATACGAGAATGACTGTCAACAAGGCATAATTAAACACACGAATTGATTAGTAAAGAATAACAAGGATTACGTGACTTGGAAACATGCTTTAAAGTAGACTTTACCGATCTGCCAGAAGACCTGCCATGTAAAAATACCCGGCTAATACCAATACACCAGTCCTATATGAGACAGCCCTAGCATGTATTCAAATTTAGCAGGAAAATTGCTACATTGGTAACACTGTTGGTGTGAGTCGTGACGATGATTGGAAACGTGCCAGACGTTGCTTTTTATTTCATTTTTGTTTTGTTTTGTTTCGTTTTTGAAGGCTCCAACATGCTTGGTCACCTAATGGTGGCTCTCCATGCTGTTCGATCTATGGCGGCCTCCCTGTTCAGTCCCTTAACCTTGAGGTCACACTTAATGACCTTGTCCCATGTCTTTCTCGGTCTACTTGTCACAACCCCACCCCTAGTATTAACACTTTTCACCTTCTGCACCCAATTATCATCCCCCATCCTCTCCACATGCTCAAACCATCTCAGTCTATCTCTCCTCATCACAACACCAATACAGTCCAGTCCCATCCTACCTCTCAGCTCTTCGATCGTAAACCCAGCACCCCCAGGCCTTCCACACAGGGACGCATTGCACATCCATCTAATCATTGTCATTTCTGTATGTTTGAGCCTATGAATATCCTCTTCCTTTACTGCCCAAGTCTCACTGCCATACAGCATCACACTCCTAACACATGCTGCATACAAAGACCCCTAAATATAAATAAACGGTAAACTTAAGCAATATATTCGCAAGATTAGTCTTTTTACACCATAAATAATGTTTGCAGGGCAGGCAAAGACTGTTTCCGTCTCCTAACTCCCAATCAAGTGAACGTTCCAGACCCAGGGAGTTTTGTCCGAAACTTAAAGAAAGCGAGACATCACTTGTTTGGGCGATCATACAGTTTTATGGCAGATATGAGGTAAATGCAATACAGTATATAGTGCCATATGAATGCCTGTGTGGATGCTGAGAGGGGTAATCATCAAGGAGACGCAAAATCTTGTTTTGCCCCTCTCCCCTTCTCTGTTACAGTATGTTGATTTTTTTTTTTTTTTTCATGAGAGTGTTTTTAAGGTTCAACGAACACCATCCTATGTGCGAGACAGATGGACACCATCTTCTAATGCTATTTTGGCACAAATTTTCCCTCATCAGTGGTGATTTGCCCAAACCCATCTCAGAGATTGTAACATAACCTCGTTAATTCTAACATGCCTATACCTTACCTAACCTAAGTTTTTGTAACTTAATCTAATTTATCCAAACCTAACCTCTTTTAACCTATCCTTGACCATACCGAACCTAATTTTGCCTAATGCTACCTGACTTAACCCATTTTAACCTAACCTTAATAGATCCTTAGAACATCTATCCCAACTTAATAATTTTCCCCAAATTAACCTAAATAATCAGTGGTAGAGTGCGTGTCTCGCATGCTGGTGGACGCGGGTTAGAGTTGTAAAAACTTTGGGAAGTATTCACCGAGCCACTTACTACTTTGGCAGACATAAGGGCTGCTGTGATTGAACCAGTGTTGCATACAAGTACGAGTATGCCTGCTCCCAGTCGGCTTAAGGCTGGCCGATTACACTTGGTTCACAGACTACACACACATCCAAAGCCACTCCATCACAACGATCACACTTACAAGCACTTCTCACCCTACATACAATCTCTGCAGAGCACCACTTGTTGCTGGAGTGGAGATACAGATAGATCTTAACCTGCTGGTTTTGGCATTTATAAAATTGTGATGCCATTATAATGCAGCACAGGAAGCTGGTCCATTTATCCCCCTGGTGTGTTGGGTGGATTAGCTTAGTGGTCTATATGTGCAGATATGAGGAACATTGTAGAAATTTAATGTTATGCCATGGGATTAAAAGGGATTAAAGAATCCCCGAACTAGACCTTATAATGAGATCATATAGCCCCGCTAGGTAACAGGAGGGCGCTACCCCTCCGGGCACGGCAGTCACGGGCGCGGCTCGAACTCGCGACCCCCCGGTCCCGAGCTTGATGCTCTACCTCTGAGCCACCGTGCCCCCTTATGCCATGGGATTAGACTAATGTCCTATGTCTGGAGATGCGAGGAATATTCAAGAAACGTGGATGGCTTATGTTAAAATTTTGTTCTTGCCATTATTGTTATTGTGTATTGTTGATTTAAGTGCATTATTATGTGGGAAAATGTGAGTTCTTTCCTAGGATGTAGAATATCCTGTGTTGTTCTGCAGATAGAGTCAGTGGCGGGGGGGGGGGGTGTACATTAGTTTGTGCTTGGCAGCCAACAGACAGCAGTACACAGTGGAGAATAGTCAGTCAGCAAATGAGTGTTAATCAGTGAAAGACAGAGCAGTAAATAAATGAATGGACAGTGAATGAGTATTAGGGAATCATGACGAAGGTAGTGTGAGAGAGAGAAAAGACACCATGCTTAACAAGTGGAGGCTACCTCAGTTTTTCCTGGAAGGAATATAACCCTGAAATGTTCAGTGCCCTTTGATTAATGTCCTGGCTTGTGTACTCATTGTTCCCAACATATCTACAAAATCTGCAGTGCAACAAATTGGTGCCAGGAGTGGGATGCGTTTTGAGAGACTGAGACGCATGGACAAGTTGCCAAAACGGCGGACATATCTCTGGCAGATATACTTGTAGTGTTAGGAACACAGCAAGAAGAACAAAGACCTTCAACCCTGTTACACACTTCCTGACTTTATCCTCCACTATACATGAAACCTTTTGCCTCACCCCTCTTACCTGGTCGCTTGTTCCCTCTACCTTACTGTTTGCCACCTCTTGTTGCTTCAGTTTCCTCATTTCCTCACACAGCTGGTGAAGGTCTTGTCTGCCCACTCATCTCCTCACACAGCTGGTGAAGGTCCTGTCTGCCCACTCATCTCCTTATACAGCTGGTGAAGGTCCTGTCTGCCCAATCATCTCCTCACACAGCTGGTGAAGGTCCTGTCTGCCCACTCACTGGTTCCTCTAGTGTTGCACAGTGTTGTGCTTGAGCTACATTTTATTCTTCTTGATATTTCTTTTGTACTTGATCATTTCTTTTGTTCTAGATATTTACTGTGTTCTTTCCATGCCTCTAGATATTTATTTTGTTCTTAATTTCTTTTTTTTTCTTTTTTCTTTTTGCTCTGCTTGATATTCTGATTTTTTTTTCATTCTTCATAATATTTCTTGGTGGTAGGTGGTGGTGACCATCATCCACTCACTTGATGTAGTGCTGCCTACTTCTTCCTTCACCTTTTTCATTCTTTTTCATTGTCTGTCCTCCTCTCTTCCTATTTTCCCATCTTTCCTGTCACCTTTTATTATTTTTTCCTCTTCAGATGGCTTTACAGTGAGTGACAAGCATAATGGTTTCCTGTAAGCCAGGAAACCAATTACAGTGCCAGGTGATAACTGTATGACCAAGCCATACGTGTTCCCTCAGTGTTAACAGGTGGGTTGTGGAGGGTTAATGCCCCTTTAAAAGAACTAAAAGACAAACTGTCACCCCTTGCAGGATCATGGCGTCTGGCTATAGATCATTTTGTTTCGTTTATTATGGCTCCAACATTCTTGCATGCATCAGCCTTGGTCATCTGATGGTGGCTGTCCATGCTACTCAACAGGGTTGGCAAGAAACATTGGATAGAAAAAAAAATCAAGTTACAGTATATTTAATGTTATTGTTTTTATTCCAGCAGTTCTACCCCTATGTATATCAATCTGACATGCAATTGTACTCATAGATATAATATAAAGAAGGATTTAGCAAGCTTTTATTTCCATACATAAAAATGTGAAAATACTGTTACTGATTTAGAAAGCCAGCTTTTATCAGCCAGGTACACTGTCTCACAGGTGCACTGATCACTAAGTTAAAGTGATTAGAATGCCTCTTTTACTTTTGCAATGGAAAGTTTAAACATTTTAGTTGTAGGAGAGAAAGTGAGCTGCCCTGGCTGCTTCCTGCATATTCTCAGTGATTGTTCTCATATCTATACTATAAATTTACTCTATTAATTGAATACTTAGCATTCCATTATAATGTATGCTGATATTTTTTTCTGTTTACAAGGCTAGAAAAGAATTCTTTTAACAAAAATAGCCATAGTGTACTGAATGGATTTATAAATTTGCCCATTGATATACTCTGATGTACCATAAGTTTTTTGTTAGAAGTTTTCATTAAAATTTTCAGTTCACCTTACTATTTTTAATCCTGGTATTAGGAATGCAACTGTACATAGTTAAAAACCACAGGTAACTGATAAAAATAAAAAGAAATATATACAAGCCAAGAAGAATTAAGTGGTTTATAAAAAATGTTTTTTTTTGCATGGTTTCACCAATGGTTTAAAGTGACCAACCATGCTGCTCAGTCTCTGGCAGCCACTCTATTCAGTCCCTTATCCCTGAGGTCACACTTTATGACATCCCAGGTGTTTTTCAGTCTGCTTCTCAAAACCCTACCCCCAGTGTTAACTTCACACTTTCTGCATCCCATCCTCTCCACATGCTCAACCCATCTCAATCTACCTCTCCTCATCACAACACAAATGTACTCCAATCCCATCCTTCCTCTTAACTCATTCATCATAAATGTAGCCCCCCCAGGCCTCGCATTCAAGGACACATTGTACATCCACCTAACCATTGCTATTTCTGAACGTTTGAGCCTACGAATAACCTCTTCCTTTACTGCCTAGGTCTCACCATCAAACAGCATTACATTCCTAACACATGCCACACACAAAGATCCCTTAGCACAGAGGGAGAGCCCTCTCAATGTCAGGAGAGGCAACAGGTCCCTGATCTTCCAACCACTGCTCCCTGAAGCCCCACACCCAGCACATAACATGTCTCCCAAATAACAAAACTCTTCATAACACAAGAGATTCACCAGCAGTCCTTTCACACCTGACAGTCTGTACCCGCTCTCCCTGACACACCGCACACACAAAATCGTTATTATCTCGCAGTCTGCCTCTGATACCACTACATCTCTTATGCACCCACGATCACAAACACTGCACAAGATGGAATTACTTCCCACACCATTTTATCAAACCACACATGGCCACTCTCCCTCTTCTTTGACAGTACCACCACCAACCCTAGATACCATACTTTTTTAAAAATCTGCATTTACTCTTAGCCCTTATGCCACATACCATCTCTCCACTTCCTAAATCATTCCTCTGCCTCCCTTTCATTCTCTGCAATCAAAACCAAATCATTGGTATACTACATCTCCCACGGGAGTCCATCATGTGGGAGGGCTTCAAGTACCATGATAATCAAGAAGGGGCTGACGACTGACCCCTGATGCACGCCAACCTTGACGGAAAACTCATCACTCATATCTCCATTAACCCATACCTGGGTGCGAGCACCCACATACATGGTCATAACGACCCTAACCAGCCACTTCTCAATCCCAAGCTTTCTCCATTCCCACTTCACCACCTCTCTAGGGACTCTGTCAAAGGCCTTCTCCAAAAAAACAATAACAAAGTACCGTTCCATTTTCTTTCCTATATATTTTTCTTGAAGCTGTTGAGCAATGAATATGGCATCTGTGGTCCCTTTGCCAGGCATAAACCCAAACTGCATCTCATCAATATTTACTGATTCTTT
The DNA here is from genome assembly GCA_018397915.1 of Birgus latro. Lineage (NCBI taxonomy): Eukaryota > Metazoa > Arthropoda > Malacostraca > Decapoda > Coenobitidae > Birgus > Birgus latro. The sequence continues at coordinate 22,971 of JAGKTI010010151.1, forward strand.
AATCATATCTTTTAGAACTCTTTCCATTACCTTGATCATCTGGTCCAAAAGCTTTATGGTTCAATAATTTCCTCTTTCCAGGGCATCACCCTTCCGCTTGTACACATTTACAGTTACACTCTTCAGCCATCCATCTTGGACAACACTTTCTATCTATGTATTCTTTTGCCAGATACCTTAATCCCATTAGGGGCGGCCACTAACAAATTGACTCCACGTTGACTTGTCCCTCACCATTTCACTGCTCTCACCCCAGCTCACAAACCCCTCTCTCATACACCTTGCCACTCCATCCCTTTCTCTCATCCTCGGCCTCGCTCTTCCTTTCCCCCCCTCCACCTCAGTGACATTCTCTTTGTCAGTCTCTCGCTTTCCATCCTCCACATGGCCAAAGCACCTCAGTATATTTCTGCTAACGCTTTCTTGTCACGAATTTCTTAGATTGCGATATCATTATCGTAATTCGTGACATTGATCAACATTGTGGGAAAGATGGAATAATTCTGAAATCCATAGGATTTCGCTCATTTTCTTAGCTGTCCACTCCTGTACTTATATTTGCATCAAGTTTTCAAAACTTTCGTCATTTTCTCGTGAGTGACTGTCTGTGTACAGACAGCGCATTCCACTGAGCAATATTTTGTGAATTATCATTCCCTTATGCTCGCCTCTCAACCGTTGAGTTAAGCCACGCCCTTTCCCACGATGCCCTTGTGTTGGGCAGCATCAAGCCTTAATCGTTTCTCAACAGTCACAGAGTGCGGAGTGCGATACCTAACGCGGGTAGATTTCTTCTTAGTGATCTTCAGTATCCTGCAGTATCGGCGTATTCTCGAATCTCCCACCAACCTGGTGGTCGACTGTAGCAGCGGCGATCTCATCTCCACTGACCAGTATTTCTTTTGTTTTCCTAGGCTAAGGTTATTTAGTTCAGTGTGTTATTTAGCTATCGGTTTGAGTGCTTGAGTGAGTGCATTTCTTTTCCTCTGATTTTGAAGGTAACGTAAATTTAGATTCATGTGATTAATAAATTTACAGTTCGTTTTCTTGAGCTATGTTAAATGTAACAGTCGTGTTCGATTTCCCCACATTTAGCACACTTTCACTACTCCAAGTTAGCACAGCTCCTTATATTAATCACGACTGGTATTTAGGCCAGCTCTTGGTATTAATTCTTAAATCCGTTGTGCCAGCTAGGAGTCCGGCTCAGCCAAGTTCCTGTTTATTATCGTTATTGTTATTTATTGAATGTTAAAGGGTGAAATAACTTTCTCAGAGGCTAACAGTGCAGCAATACAGCCTTCTTGAGCATTTAGTCTCTTCTATGTACTGTTGGGAAAGTTCATAGAATTCTCGACTCTAGAGAACTGGCGAAGTAAGCCAGCTTAAAAGTGAAATCGCTACTTGATTTCACGAGTCGATTCTTTTGTGACAATCGACAAGACAGTTAATTGTATTGTCCATAGACATACTCCCATTTCCCTGGTGACCTCTGGCTTCACATTTATTTATATAAATCATATTCTCATTTTCCCCCTGACATTTCTATCACATCCACATAGACATCACAACACTCCTTCACTTCCTCATTTGTCAGTCCATCTCTCCATGTAACTCCACATTCTCCTCTCAATGTGGGCGACTCTATACTGAGTGACAAGCCAAATGGTTTCATGTACACCAGGAAATCATTCACATCTAATTCTTTTTTGTTTTGTCTCTCTACTAACTCATTGGATGCCAGGTGATAGGCTAAAACATTTACCTTTTTTATATTGTATTGTTTGCATATTTTGTGTAAGATTTCAGAGTTAAATTCGCCTCCATTGTCACTTACCAATACCCTTGGGGTAGTAAAGCGACAAATTAGGTTGTCTGTGATTGCCTTTGCCACTGTTTCTGTTGTCTTATCCTTAATTGGGGCTAAAATTACATATTGAGAAATGATCTGTTGCAACGAATAAATATTTATTATTCTGATATGATAATGGTAACTTGAGTAAGACAATCGCAACTACGTCCCATGGTTGTTGTGGTACAGGGTACAGTACATCCTTCAACTTTGCAAATTTTAACTTTGCGAATTTTAACTTTGCGATTCACCAATTTTGCGAAGTAGTTCCAAAAGTCGTGTATTTTTTAACAACCACAACCACGCTGAGAATTAACGATGCATAACCTGATCAATATCCTCGCCGTCATTGACCAGCTGAAAGAAACCATCGTGAGCAACGAAAGTGACCAATTTAGGGCTCAGGAAGCATGCCACGGTGTTGACAGGCTCCTTTGCTTTTATGCTGACCTCCGCAGAGATGGGGTTAACAAGAGGAAGCAGTCTCTAATCACAAAATTCATGGGAACCCCAAGAGACCCTGCCTATCGACCAGCCGTCCTGCCACCCCTCCCCAAGCAGCCAGTGATCCTAGCATCCCTAATCTTTTTGATTGTGATGACCTCAGTGACGATTCTGACTTCGAGGGATTCATGAGAGAGGCAGAAAAAACACAGCAAGATGTGGAAATATCTGCCGACAGTGTTAGTGATGACGTAGGCCCCGCGGGGCCACAGTAGCCGCGCCAATGGCTCGCCCTGCCACCAGTCCCGTACACCACACCAGTCTTCACATCAGTGTAAATGCATTTTTTTTTTTATGTTTCTTACCTATGATGTTTTCTTATTAATATTACTGTACAGTACATCAGTTCATGTCTGTTTCGTTTATCATCGTAAAATTAAGAGGTAGAGTCGAGAGAAAGAATGGGAAAACGTGCTTACCTTGGGGTGATGTCGACCAATTTGCCTTTATTTCATATATTTAATTGTTTCAATTTTGCGAATTTTGATTTTGCGAGGGTTTTTGTCGACCATATTCTTTCAAAATTGGAGGAAGGACTGTAATTACCTATGGGTGCAGGCAATAATGTGTAACCTTCGTGGTTTGCGCAAGACTGATGAATTATGATCGTTAGCTCTTTCTCTAGTCTGGGAGGATGTGGGCAGTGTGAAAGCATCTTTACCATCGTCTTTTTGTTTGTTCCATTCAGGTGTTTAATATTTCCAATTCTTTTTGGTTCTTTACTATTGATAGGTAAGAAGTCTGTGGGTAATTCTTCTATGAACTCTTGGTCAAACTCTGTCCCATTCGTTTGCAGGAGGAAAATTATGTTCTCCGCTCTTAATATTTATAAGCCTAACAAGAGGTTGGCTTTTACCACTAAATTTTCTACTACTGTATGTAGAAAATAGCAGAGAATTCTCTTGTTGTCGTGTTAAATCGCATGTTTAATCGTATCATGCCTTTAACCGCTATTTGCCTACCGTTTACTGCATATAAATCTTAATCTGATTCTTCCAGGAAGGTCACTTTCTTCTTGTTATGCGCTGTATTTTTATGGTGCAGTTTCGCTCCGTAAGTACACAGGCTCAACCTTTTGTTTACCTCTGTCTTAGGGCCCGACTTCTCGCACCACAAGTCACAGGCACAAGCTTTTGGGGTCCTCAATTACCTGACCAGGTTAGAACATTTACCAAAGGAACAGGGCGAAAACACAAGCAAACCAGTACAGCACATATATTGACCAGATTTAGACAAACAATACAATATGGTATACTACACGTGGCACTTGCAGTGTTCAATTACAACAGCTTAAGTTACAAAATATAATAGCAGAGTGGCACACCGGGTATGATGAGTCTGCGGCACACTACGTGTCTGTCTTAGGGCTACACAGTAAGTTCTTGCCCCACACCTGTCTTTCAGAGATTTCTCCCTCATAACACTGAGGTGTACACTGAACCTGGGGTAGGTTTTTGCGTCTATGGAAAGTCACTGGGGATGTCACTGTTGGGTTCACTCGTACTGGGTAGCACACAAGGACCCTGGGGAGAACACCAGAGCACTGAGGAGAACGTGAGAACACTGGGGAGGAGTGAGGAGGGAATTGTTCACTGAGGGAGAGGGTACACTCAGGGAGCACTGGGGGGAGTCAAGGAGTCCCACACAGGACAGGGAGTGACTGCCGGAGAGTGAGCATGAGAGAGTGTCCTCACGCTCTCTGAAGGTTCAGATGTCGGCCCGGGGTAGAAGGGAGGCCGGCAGAAGATGGGGGCGTCGCCTAGCATCGGGAGGCAGCTCCGGAGTACTGGTGTTGTAACTCAAAATATTAGTAAACTCTGGCATATATAACTTGTATATTATAGGAGGCTAGAGAGAGAGAGAGAGAGAGAGAGAGAGAGAGAGAGAGAGAGAGAGAGAGAGAGAGAGAGAGAGAGAGAGAGATAAAGAAGTGGAGATATTGCAAGGTGTTACCTGATCAGGCCAGGAAGTAACAGACTTTACACTTTCTACCATGGGAAGCTGACACATACAAACATATAGTGTTCTAGAAGGTTCGGGGCATGCTTAGTACACGTGACGAGGCTTTCCTTACAACAGAGGGAAAGGGAGAAGAAGCAGATTGACGAGAGACGGCAGAGGGGCAACACACTAAGCAAGCAGTGGGGAGAAGAGAGCCCCTAGCGTTATCTAGCATACACTCAGCTAATTTTGATCTTCCCTTGAAGACAAAAAAAACTAAGATCACTCCAAATTATATTTAAATCTTCCCTGAAGTTATTTATTCACAACCTCCTTCGGCTAACGCTACGAGATTGGTGTGCAGCGGTAAAAACGAACCAAGTACAATAAATCACGCCTTCCGAACGACGCTACGAGATTGGTGGCAGCATCGCTACGAGATTGTTGTGCAGCGGTAACTACGAGCTCACTTCATCACTTACACTGGCTGCAGCGGTAACTACGAGCCGACTACGCCTCACGAATTTATACAAGGCTCTTCCAACGCTTATTCCTGAACTGTTACAACGGTACACTACAACATCTGGTATACTACAGTAAAGTACGAATCAACGCCTACCAGCCAACAAGTCTACGAGCCTATAAGCCTACATATCAAGAAGTCTACGAGTTTACATTAACAAAACTGATAAAGAAGTAACGCTACAATTGAAGTAACGAGTTTACACGCATCCAAACGAAGAAACGAGATAACAAGACGACTCATAACTCATAACTATCACCGCCTCACAGGCCGACTCTCAGCTCACAACCCCACCCTCAATCCCAAACCCACCCTCTATCACAACCTTACAACCCCCACGTTCTCTCTCCCGCCACCTTCATCCTCTGTCTCGCTGATGCAGAGGTGACGAGGTCAAGCCGATACAGCGATACCACCACGCAACGCACGTAACAACCCCTCACTCACCACTGTTACTCACCACTGTTCTTCACCAGTTATTCAGTACTAATATTCATTTACCTCCTACACTGAATGAGGGGATAAATCGATATTGTTTGGTGAGATGAAAGTCAAGAAAGGAGAGGTCGATCAGCTCTTCAATCAATCCTGGAGATTTCCTTCAACCCAAGAGTTCATTGAAGAATTGCCCACAGATTTCTTACACGCTAATAGTACAGAGCTCTCACTCACCACTCATCTTACTCATCGTTACTCAGTTCCCCACCACGGCTGCCAGAATGAGAAGTCGCTGACCTACGGTTTTGCTGAGTTTTTGCTGAGGAGCCAAGAACTACTACGACACTGTGTCAGTCAACCCGTGCCTGACAGCAGCAATTCACCACCTGCACCACAACTACTCACCATTCCCACCACAGTAAAAATTTAGTAAGTTACACAGTTACTTCATTTATACAATACACAGTGATAGACAAAATCTGCACAAACATATAAAACGTACTTTATAGTTACAACTTACACTAAATACTTAATTCAGTTAACATTATCTCAATCACTACGCGCTTGTACCAGCAATAACATTTATATAATGTATATATTCATTCATTTACTATACCATTAATTTACTCCCAACAAGTGCTACATTCATACATACTTAAAACGCGTGTGTCATTATTAGAACTAAGAAACAATCAGTCTGCAAGTGATAAATATAATACACCATCACACTAACGATTAAAACAAAATTAACAAACAGTTATTGACTATAACTATCTACTGTGTGCCCATAGTAGGAAAAGAAAAGCAACAAACAAAATGGCAACAATGACTGACGTTAGTAAGAATGGATATCATCTTTCATACAACTCTGACGATAAAGACTTCACACAATGCTGACTCATACATTACATACACAACCCAGCACAGATACAAA
>JAGKTI010010152.1:6203-29160 GCA_018397915.1 Birgus latro
TAGGACTAATAACTGATTTTTGGCAAATATTTTAAAAAAGTCAGTCGGAGCGCGAATATTCCCGTGGGAGTGGCTCGGCGCGCCTCCGACAACCCCGCTGTGTAGGTGTTTTAAGGCCTGAGTAGGCATAATGTACGACTGTGTCATGGCAGCACAATGGAGAATCATTAAGTCTGTTCCACACCTGAGCAGACATAAGGTGTGAGTGTATCGTCACAGCATAATGGAAAATCAAATCTGTTTCATATGTAACCAGGCACAAGGTGAACGTGTGGCATTGCCCACAGTGAAGAATCGTCAAGTCTGTTCGACAGGTAAGCAGACAATATGTGAAGGTGGGGCATTCAGCACGATGAGAATCATTAAGTCAGTTCCTCACCTGGGCAAACATAAGGTGTAAGTGTGTCATTACTTCAAGATGGAGAAACATTAACTCCGTCCCGATGTTGCGGACAAGAATATTTCTCGTTTTTTTTTTCTAACATATTAATCCCATGAAAAATATTCTGTAAAGTATCTGTGCTCCGAAGGTTGCATCACTGGGCCATTGTTCACTATCTAGTTACTTATCTTACTGAAGCACGTACATGTGTCTTTATCCCCACAACTGTGCATGGTGGTTGTATAGTACATTCCTAACCACTAGCTGTACATGTCTTGGGTACTGGGGGACCGGCTCATTCTGCATTTTTTTTTTTTAAATAATAGAACAGAGCAAGGAAAAACAAATGAATAAAAAAAAAATAATCCATACACCAGGTTGCTGGTGTCCTCCGTTCATAATAAATCTGTAACAGTTGGACTTGAACAGTTGTAGGTTGAAGTTTAGGGGGAAACAACTCTGGAGAAGCGAGTTCCAAAGAGATGTAGTTCGGGGAATAGAAGATTTCTGATAGGCGGAAGTTCTGCAATATGGCAGTGTGACATTCCAGTCATGAGCGCTACCAGATGCCCGTGTAGCACAGGGGAAGGCATGGAGAGGTGGCACAATGGATACAACTTCGTCTGAATATTTGCCATAAAAGTATCTGTAAAATAATGCAAAGGAGGCAACATTCCTTCTTACCTGTAGGGGAGGTAGTTTAGTTGTAACAGCAGGGTTATTAATAATTCTAACACCTTGGATCTGAATTTTGTGTAGTTGTTTTAGTGCAACCTCTCCACATCCATTCCACAAGGGTGAGCAATATTCCAGCTGAGAGCACACATGACTCTTATAAATTATAGCCAACTAATCATCAGTGAAGAGTCTACGAACTCTGTACAATAATCCAAGTTTCCTTGAGGCGACTTAGCAAATGATCTGACATGAGAGGTCCAGCTGAGGTCATTGTTAAGGGAAACACCATCATCTACACTGCATCATTTTCTACTTCCTTTAACCATCTCCCTGCTTTAGAGTGTCCACTGTTTTACGTCCACTGATTACATTGTTGAATGCTTATTTCATGACGCATTCAGTATGTATGTAATATCTAATATTTTAAGCATCGGTCCCGAGGTAATATTTTGGTTAATATTTAGCAGAAGTTACAACTAGAATTGAAGCATCTCGAATAATGTATATCTATGCCGCAACATTTGGAAACACTTTTCTTCTGAAAAATTTCTGTCGCAAAACAGTACTAATGGAATAAATATTTAATGTCCTAATTTGCGTGTGTTTACCTCCTCCCGCTGACCTTTACCTCCCACGCTGCCTCTCTAAAGGTCTTCTTCAGAACTAGATCAAACTAATCAGTGTTCGACTTCTGAATTCTCAACCAATCAGACCGCTCTAACAATTGCGCCAGAATACAACGAGGATTTAAAATCACAGCAGTCGTGGGTGTCAGGTTACTAATGTTCCTTGAACCCATTCCAAACAAAAAGGAGGTTTTACGAATACCTGGAGGATGCTTTACAGTTTCTCAGGAATGAATTGAAATATAAACGTTGGGGAAGGCGGGACTCTATGGCTCCGTGGCCCCTATGTTAGGTGTCAGTACTTCCGTAATCTAACGTCTCTCGTTTGACTGCTTAGGTATAGGTTAGGCTGAATGGAATCTGGGGAGGGTAGTGCTTAAAAATCCATCATAAATGACAGGAAATTTATTTCATCAATGAAACTATACTGTTTTTTTTTTTTTAAAAATGCTATTGCAAATCACTCGTCTTCTCACCACCACCACCTACGCCACTAGGAGAGAGGGCATCATAAATGAGAGAAAAAATATATATTTCCAATAGAAAAGACTGCTTACATCGAATGATTAACACATGTAAAGCATTCGTTAAACATACCTTTATCACTGAAATCGCGTTCTTACGTCTGACAAATATTAACCATTCTTTTACCTAACGAATTTCATATTTCATTATGGATAGTACAGAAAAAATCTTAGGGCTGTAAGTAGACAAGATCTTCCGACACACCACGAGCAAATTTCCGGAAGCCTACCTCAGTCTTGGGACGTGTGTCACACCAAATTCTAACACTATCTTGTGCATATAACTCATTTCCTATAGACCTAATCCAGTGCCAAAGGACTTGGTGCTGGGTTTGGGCTGGGCTCGGGGGATGTCCATAGTTTTTTTTATAGCCTCTAGATACTTGACGTTTACAGACGGGGCATAAACCACACGGATTACTCTGACTTGCTGCTTACTTGAGTAGAATGTAGCGCCAGTCGAGAAGGGCGGCACTCCCATGGTAGATGAAAAGCTCATGACAGGGAGAGCTGGAGCTCCCTTTCATCAGCTCAGGACCATCCCCCTTTGCTGAACTTTTTCGGTGTTTCAGTAACACAGAGAGTAGGCCAGCATGCCCTCCAATACAAGTTCCTCTGCTGTAAAAACCAAACTATATGTACATTACACACTACACTTCCTTTACAAAATTTAAACAAATATGGGATCGATTAAAAAAGCCTTGGAGTCCCTGCTGGGTGTGGTGGAGGGAAGGGAACCATCAAAGCCTCCACCATCGACCCCTCTCCTGGTGACGAACTAGTGAGATGCCTGGAACCACTGTCTGGCTTACTTCTTCCATATTTGTGGATCCTTCGCGACTTTCCTCTAAATTTTTCTCTGTTGAGCACGACCTTTCTTCATCTAAACCTCACCATCTCCTTACAACTGAGACTCATTTGTCTGAGATGACTGATAGCGTATCCTCCTCCTTTCTCTTATCTCATTTCAAAGCCAAAGGTGGCTGTTGTGTATATGTACGCAACAACATATCTTGCTGTCGCGTTACTGAACTTGAATCTCCTGAATTCTCTACCCTCTGGCTTCGGCTATCCCGTCATTCTCAGACAAAATTTATCTGTGATGTTTGCTTATCCCCTAATTCTGCTGACTATGAAATATTCTTCGACTGTCTTACTTCTAAGGTGGAACACAATTATTTCTCCTTTCTCTGAAATCTCCATTCTAGGAGATTTCAGTGTTCAATACCACCTTTGGCTCTCTCTACTTTCGCTGATTCACCTCGTGAACAAGCCTACATTTTTTCTATCCTAAATGCTCTAGATTAGCTTGTACAGTACCCTACCCGTATCCCTGACCGCCTTGGGGAGAGTTCCAGCATGCTTGACCTCTTCCTTACCACTAATCCTTCTGCTTACGCTGTTAATTTTTCCTTTCTGTTGGGCTCCTCCGACTACAAACTTATCATTTTAACCTGTACAGTCACTCTAGTAAGGCCTGTGGACCCTCCCAGGAAGAGCTGCTGACTGGGAGGCCCTCAGGCAGTACTTCTTTGAATATCCCTGGAATGATTATTGCATCCATGGCCGAGAGCCATCTGAGTGTGCCTTGCACATTACAGAGGATATTTTATTGGGCGTGGAAGCATACATTCCTTTCTCATATCCTGTGACTAATGCAAAGAAACTTTGATTTGATCCCGCTTGTTCTATTGCTGTCCACAACAAGGAGAAGGCTTACAAAAGGTACCGGAGCCGACTGAACCCTTTTATGTTTCTGCCCGGAGTCATGCTAAAAATAATTTCATTCGTACTAAATATTCTGAACTCTCCGTCTCAAATTCTGTCCACTCCTTCTGGCACCTTGCAGAAAACCTTCCTAACAACTTTATCTCATCATCGTTCCCTCTTTTCCACTCTGATAGCTCTGTAGCTATTTCTTCTACTGATAAAGCAGAGTTCTTCACTAAGATTTTCTCCTTCAGTTCCTCCTTCGACGATTCCAGTGCTGTTCCTCCATCACCTCCCCCCTCTGACATCCTCATGGTTGACATAAAAATGTCTTCAGTTGTATATTTTCTCCCATCACTGGCCTCTAACAAGGCATATGGGCCTGATTGGGTCCCCTCTTGTCCTCAAGAACTGTGCTTCTGTGCTTACACCCTGCTTAGGTAAACTCGTTTGCCTTCGTCCATCAACTTGTACCTTTCTTTCTTGCTGGAAGCTTGCTCTCATTCAGCCTGTCTCAAAGAAGGGTGACCATTCCTATCCCTCTAACTTTGCCCGATTGCATTGACATCTTGTGTTTCGAAAGTTTTCGAGACTATTGTTAACAAAAACAAATGATTAAAGTACCTTTCCTATCACAACCCTTTTTCTGATCGTCAGTTTGAGTTCTGCCAGGGACGCTCCACTGGCGATCTTCTCACCGACCTTTCAAACTCCTGGTCATCCTCTTTTCGGGAATTTGGCAAAAGCTTTGTTACTGCACTTTACATCTCAAAGGCTTTCGATCGAGTCTGGAATATATCTTCAACTTCCCAACTGCCCTCGTATGGCTTCAGTCCTCCTATGTGTACCTTCATCTCTAGCTTCCTTTCCGGTAGTTCTATAGCTGCTGTTGTAGACAGCCACTGTTCTTTTCATAGAGCTATCAGTAATGATGTTCCTTAGGGCACTGTCCTATCGCCAACTCTATTCCTTTTGTTCAACAATGACCTACGCTGTACATCTAACCCTGTCCACTCATATGATGATGACTCAACTCTTCACCTTTCCATTCGCTTCTCTCAACGTCCATCTCATCAGTTACTCCAACAAACAAAAGATGAGGCTTTAGCACACCTAACATCTGACTTGTCTCATATCTCAGGTTGGGATAAAAGTAATCTTGTTGCTTTTAATGCATCAAAAACTCAGTTCTTACATCTATCAACGCGACAAAATCTTCCACAGGAGTATTCTTTAATTTTTAGCAATGTCCATCTCAATCCTGCATCATCTTTAAATGTACCTGAAGTTTCATTCTCTTGATGTATCTTGGAAAGATCATATTACCCATCTTGTCAATCTGTTTCCAAGAGATTAGGTGTGCTAAGCCGACTCTGTGCCTTCCTTACACATGCACAGTTCTTGACTTTATACATGGGTTTTATTCGCCCCTGTGTAGAGTACAGGTTTCATGTGTGGGGAGGCTCCCCACACACAGCTCTTCTCAAGAGGGTGGAGTCATGGGCATTTCGTCATCAAGGGCATTTCGTCTCATTAACCCTCCTCCTCTTACTGCCTCTCTGCAACCTCTGTCTCTTTGCCACACTGTTGCATCTTTATCTCTTTTTCTAACTCTACTTCAGTGGTCACTGCTCCTCTGAACTGCTTGCATCCTTGCACCGCAACGGCGGGTGTATAGCATCTGTCTCGCAACATACTCTCATCCCTTTTCTGTCCAGCCCTCTACGAGTTAACCATTACACCCAGTCCTTCATGTATGCAACAGGACAACTCAGGAACTGTCTGCATCTGTCTGAATTTTTTACTGCCTGTGATCTCCAGTCTTTCAACAGATGTGTGTCCAGGCATCTCGATGTGAACAGATCTTAAATTTGGGTCTCTGTTATCGTTTTGTTTTTTCTTGAACAGAACAATTTGCGGGTTCAGCCTTTTGTTCCTTCTTCCTTGCTTAAAAAGAAAATTAAAACAGTCACTACACAAATATTACCAGAACCTTTGAGACTACATTTCATCACCAGAGTCTCAAACATTAACAATGAAAAAACAACTACAGGCTAATTTCAAGTGCAGGGAAATACACTTCGATCACAACACTATATGATAAGCCCGCCCCTACCCTCACTGACTACCAACCATCAGAAGTATCCTTGAATAGAGCTGGTCGGGTTCTATCAAGGCTTATATCAGGACATCACCCAGCCCTCCTCAGCTGTCAGCGTAAATTATACGTTGGATGGAATCACAGATGACTGGCATTATGAAGCACAGCGCACCTCATGCCGAACGAAATGGCAGACACAGCATCATCGTTGTAAGGAGCCCATGAAGTAAACCTGTAGGGTCAGACGCTTACCTGGGATAGACGGGGCTTTTAGGCCAGGCAGACCAGGGTTGATCGACACTAACGATGAAAAAAAAAGAAAAAAAAATGAAAAAAAGTTATGGTCCAACCTCAAAAACCCTTCCCTGAAAGACGTGTATGCCATTTCTGTGGAATTTTTAAAATGTAACCATTTTCGAATGGGTAGAAGGTACTGTTGTCGGAACTCACAGACTCGAAGTTCTCCAAAAGAGCAAACAACCAAGAAAAAATAAATAACGTAACACTCCACACACTGTAGTTTATTGGCCACTGAGATTTTCTTGCCTTTTTGTTTTTTGTTTTGGTCCATATGTAGCCTTTACGTGTGCTGTGCTGGGTAATCAACTGCTGCTTCACTATCCAGATGGTATGGACTATGCAACAGAAAAAGTTGGGAGGAAATGGTAAATTTTTGGATATATTAGAGAGAAAGAAAAATTACTACTCTGACACACTTACCTGGAGTGAAGTAACATTCCTCCTAAAATAATGTCATGAAACCAAGAAGAGGCATGATAACCTAAATATATTTCCAAGTCACTACTCCTTGTGCCCTACTGCTAGTTAGCTTTGGAGATGTCGTAACAACTCGTCCAAATCCACTATATTCAAACTGAGGTCATTCTACTATAGTCGGTCCTCAAAATATCTTGGTGGTGTGTGGTACTGTGAAATGAAGGATTTTCTTTTTCGTTTAAGAAATACCTTCAGACCTACGAGCAATCTTATGACACTCACATAGCATGCAAAATTTTATCGAGAGTGTGTGTTGGAGGAGGGGCCGGGAGCGTCGGTCTGGAATTAAATATATTTAGGGGTTGTTAATAAAACAAAGTTCGCAAAAACACTTTCTTGAACGGCTTTCTTTGCCTGTTACAGCTTATATTCTTTCACTTGATCCATGAAAACTATGTTAATGGCGTAAAATTATAAACAAAATACAAATGTATATTAAAGTGTCACAAGCAAAATAAGCCAATCAAGCGGAAGTCTCCCATGCCACCTTCAGTACGGACCTTGCATCATAACCAAAACTGTGGCAATGGTATCTGTATAGTACAACTTATTATGATCTGTAATATGTAAAATGTGACTTGTTTGCCAATAATATAACATAAAATGAACTATATTTCAGGTGGTAAAAATCTCTATGATGAGAGGTATGAGGAAGGTTCATCAATCGTATCAGAGTATCGGTAGACACTGTGTAGGGAGGGCGTCGACGTGTCTGTAAACTTTTCAGATTTAACTCCCAAACATGGAGTTATTAATTGCTTATGCATATTGCCTTAATCCTTTTGTTTGTTTTTTCTTCTGTACATAAAGGATCTGCTAAAGAAACTAAAAGACAGCGTTAACAAGCTAACACACATTTGACAAAAACCCCGATTTCTCCATCTTCTTTCTTACACCTGTCTGGCTGTAAAATGACGAAAGTGATTACATTTTTTTTCCCCCCCACCAAGATGTTTAATTTTCCGCTGGTTCGGAAGGTTTGTAGCTATTGCCCGAAAGTCAAAGGTAATGTGAGCAAAGGGTGAGGTTTTTCAATTTTAAGGACTATTGATCAAAATTTAAGGGTACATGACAGTGTCAGATTTTGGACCTTTAACTCAGAAAGCTTTTATTCAGTGGAATAGTTTTTATTTATTTTTGGTGGGACAATTTGCGGATAGAGATGAGGAATTCAACTTTGAGAATAACTGGACAAAGATGCAGGTCAGATGGCAAGGTCAAATAAAACTGTTTTGATGTATTTTGAACCAAAATGAGCTTAGAAGTTCATGGCCACAAAAGGAAGGAGTATTGATGGTTGACAACAATCGGTTAAAGGTGAAAGGCAAAAAGCTAAATAAAAAGTTCACTCACATACCGACTTAGTGCTCCTTCTCGTTATTTTCAACAGAAAGTCTTATTCAGTTGTACAGAAACTTTTCGAACTGGAGCAGGTTAGTAAGAGCCTTCATGAATCCCTTACGAAGATCTTTGGAGCTTTGTTACACAGGGAGTTAAGAGAAACCATTAAAACGATTTAAGCTTCATGTACTAAAATGTTTGAAGATGTAGGGATGACACTGCATCAAGTTCCATGGCAGAAAAAAAACGTAATCCCATCCCTACATTTTAAAAAACTCCAGTATGTATCATTTTGGTGCACCATAATAGTACATCAAAAGTGTCATGGTAATGGTACAACTATAAACTGACCATGTAGTGCACAATAACAAATGTAGGGATAGGATTACATGGCGTTTCACTGACGTCCTTGTTCCAGTGGTTTTTGTCGCACTGATATCCATGCATCATCAAACATTAAATGATTTTTGCTATTATTTTCTTGTGTATTAGGGACATTTGTGGAAGTGGCACTCTTTGGTCAGGACAGCTCTAGTATTTATTCCAGCTAATCCCAGTGATTTAATTAAGCTGAAGGTAATAATAAAAGCCTTAGCCCCTAAGTGCCGGTTGATGTGTATAGCCATCATGATTTAGGGCGCAGAGCACCACCGGCTGACGGGATATGCTATGCCGCAAGCACCTTTCCGCCACCCTTTGAATTCGCGACCATTTTCTATGACACCCATAGGGTAGGTAGGCCCCCCAGGTAACCCACGGAAGTGTGACTCAGTCTGTACACGGTACTGGTAAAATGAAGAGCCATGTCTTCATCATCATCATTGTCTGATTCCGTACCACTGCACGCAGGGCCGATTGCACCGTCGACCCCACGAATATTCTGCCCTTAGTGCCGGGGAAAAGGCTCGGTGATAGTGCCATTGGTTGTGCTTTGGACGACACCGTGTCCTCACAGACACTTACGAGAGTACGTCCTTGGAGGAGAGAAGGAGGTACCACGTAGAAAGCAATCTCTCTCGCTCTCCGACCCCTCCCCCCTCTCAGACACCTGAGAAGGCTCTCAAACTCCTGCAGGAGGAGGGCAGGACCTGCAACAGTGGAGAGTTCACTGAGGAGGAGGACGTAGATGACCCAGCACATGGGGCAGGTGAGGTGGCGGTCATATGTGAAATACCAACGAGCGGTTTCACCATCACGCTTGCCGCTTGCTCTCCAAAGTCGCCCTCGAATGTCCACCTTCACCTTAGCTGAGTACTTCAGGGGCGGAATCACCACAACCAGGCCCTTCAGGAGTGGAATTTTCCACATGGGTCCCACGTGGTGTTACTTAGCAGCAAGGCCAGGGAAGTCCCACGTCAAGTGAGTCATGACACCCTTACTCCCCCACCTCCCACACCTCTCCCTCTCCTTCCCCCTCACTCCCTGCCCGTGGGCATGCACGTGAGTGTGTACATGGGCATGCATGTACGCAGAAAAAAACGTGCTGCACATAGCAAACGGACCGCTTCATATGGTGTGGGTAGAGTGGATACCTTTGTCTGGGAGGATGGAGCAGGATTTGAGCCATCTGTGCCGGTGTTTGATGAGGATTGAGCAGGTGTTCAGGAACATGAGCTTCCCCCAAGGCCATGGACCTTTAGCAGTATTTTCAGGGCGATATTTACGACTGCAATTATGCAGTACCTGTAGGAAGAAATAAATTTCCACCAGGCTATGTGCGTGCAGTGGCTGGATGCGGCTGCCAGTGAAAGCACACACATGGGAGACTGGCAACCTGTGAAGATGGGGGAGTTGTTTGTGTGGCTAGCCCTAACCATGTTGATGGCGCACATAAGAAAACATGTGCTTCATGACTATTGGTCTGTAGATGAACTCGTGGGCAGATCTGTCTTCGGTAAGTATATTGCCCGTGACAGGTACCTGGCCATCTTAACGTTCCTCCATTTCAACAGAAATTATGGGCCTGCACCGAATGTCAGGTTGTGGAAAATTAGGCCCGTTCTAACAATGCTCAAGGAGTCATTTTCCAGTTTTTTTTGTCCGTTTCAGAAAGTGGTAATTAATGAGTTGCTGGTGTTATTCATGAGCAGGTGTGCATTTATTCAGTAAGTGCTGTCCAAGCGTCACCACTTTGGGCTGATATTCTTGGTCCGTTGCGACTGCGAAAATGGATATGTGCTTGATGTGATAGTTTATTCGGCAACAAATGTTGATATTCCTAGTGACGATCCTCACGGTTTCTCGGCATGTCATGAAGTGCTGATGGGAAGATATTTCAACAGGCACCATATTCTGTACAGCGATAATTACTACACTGTCCCAGCATTGACCAAGTATTTACTTCAACATGGTACTGGGTCGTGTGGAACTGTTCGGGCAAACAGAAAGAATTTCCCTGTATTCCCAGCAAATACTGAGAAAGGAACCCTTCTTACCAAGAAATGTGGAAACATGTTAGCCCTTTATTGGCATGACAAAAGACGGGTTAAAATGTTATCAACTGTACATAAGGGTGTGTTGGAGGAAACGGAAAAAACAGACTACAGGACCAGGGAACCCGTGTTGAAGCCAGATTCTGTCAACAATTATAATATCAACATACGGCTTGTTGATAAATCGGACATGCAAATTGGTGAGGCTGATTGCCTACGTAAGTCCTGCAGGCGGTACAAGAATGTGTTTTTACACCTTCTTGATATCACCGTCCTGAACAGCTTCATGCTGTTCAAGGAGCTCTTCAGGAAACCTCTCTCTACCTACAAGAGTTTGAGAGAGAACTTGCACACGAAATCCTTGAAGAACATTCAACTGCACAGGTGACAGGTGCTAGGCAGAGGGCAGCTCCTACAGCGGACAGGTTAAGCTGTGCTGAGTATTTCCGGTGGCACAGGCTAGAAGAGATTGGCCGTAAGGCATACAAACGGTGCCACGTCTGGTGACATGTGGAGGTGTATGGACGTATGAGGACTACTGGGCCTTGATAACAGGCTATGAAGCCTATACCCAGAGTCGGACATAAAAACAAAACACACACGGCCAAACGCCATCCCCCAGCACGAAAAGAGACAGCCTACCAATGTGCAGAGTGCAAGGTCCCCCTATGCCCTAAATGGTTTTGCAAGTATCACTCCGAGCGTGATTACTGATCAGGTGTGTGGGAAAGTGTAAATAGTATACAGATATGCAGGGGTGTGTGTTATTTTCATAAATAAGTGAAATGTTAGATATTATAAGTAATTTCTAATAAGTGCTATGATATGTTTTATAAGTTCTACAAGTGCAATGCAATAAGTGTAACTGTTTATTGGTTTTTGGTGAAAAAATTATTGGAAATACCTTGAGTTAGCTTGCCTGTTACATGAAAGAAAACCACTTGTGAGCGGGCCAAAAAGAAAATTAGCTCGTTGGCTATAACTTGTTTTTTATCACTTGATACTCAGGAAAATAGTGCTAAATATTTGAGCATAAGCATATATGTGATGTGAAGTACAAATAATGAATGTTGTGTATAACATTTGTAAGATTTTTGCGGGGCTCCTGATTAGTGCAAATCAGTCTGAATTATAGTACAAGTAATTACCTCATACTCAGGCATACTGCGTGAAACATCCACAGCATTTACTTGTCAAAGTGTAATTACCCGTAATCGTTATCAAGTGCAATTATAAGTGTCGTAGTAGAGGGAAATTATTATAATTGATGCAAGAAGTGAGTACAGAAAAACAAGGAGCAATTTTTTTCCCATACACCTGCTGGGCACTATGAAATGGGCGGAAAACTCTTTGGGGAGACACATGGACAGGGTGATGACTCATCCTTACAACTGTGAGTAGGGAAAAGTTGAGGATCGAATGGAATTTTCCACATTCCACTCAAGGACGCCCAGGTAGTGTTACAATCACCACTGTGGTCAGTGCTGCCAACACTATAGTGGTACAAACTTAAACTGGCGGCTGGGGTGGGGCAGCAATCTGTGTACAGTGGTGCTAAGTTTCCCAAACCGGCGATGTGAAACGGGTGTTATATATGTAAAAGGCATCGCAAATACGGTAAGCACATATGAATGTAATTTTAACGTATGTATTATAATATATAGAAGAACAGAAAACCACCCCAGCAGCCAGTTTAAGTTTGTACCGCTATAGCCAGCGAGTCCAAGGTCACAGCCAGTGGCGCGCGCTTGTAACCAGCCCACCAAACATGTAAAACCAGTCGTCTTCAACTTATCCTTACTCATCATCGGAACCACCTGGAGGCCATGGGACACCTTCATGTAAAAGAGGAAGAGTTGGTGAGTCTTATGTATTTCTATTTTTCTCTCTAGCTATTATAGTTTGGCAGGTATTAGGGTTTGAAGTAAGGGTATTTTTCCCAAAATCTTGGATATTCCCCGTAAGGAGGCGGGAAACCCCCGTCGGATAAGGGTTATTGATAATACTGGTACTATTATCACTCTCTTCATCCCAACATTTTATCTATCATTTTATTCCAGCCAACACTGCTTATCTATGTATAACCAGACTCCTCCATCCAAGACACAGGAAACCCGTCCCCGGCAGTTATATCAGTGCTGACGTATAAACCCAACGAGATATCTAGTCAAAGATGTCACATATCAAATTTGGAGTAAATCTGGTGAAAATTGACGATTATATGTCTATTTGAAATTTTAGGCCTAACCCACCTGGCACTGACCCCCTACCGCTAACTGGGGGGTGACCCCCTTGAAGCAATGAGGCATGTTATAGGATGCACTTTTAGGATTGTGTTAATATGACGAATTTGAAAGTAGTTATGGCGAAACCCCCTTTTTTTTTTTTTTTTTTTTTGGCCTACAGCCAAGGCCTTCTCCCAGCTTGGCCAAAACTTTAATTAGGTGATCCCATCATCCCTGTAATTTTACTCAAAATCACAGCAGTAGATTCGTGTAAAGTTTTTAGCAGACAGACAGACATACAGGCAGACAAACAAACAAACAGACAAACCGAGTGAAAACAATATCGGTCCTCGAGCCCCTTCGAGGCGGAGACGGGCAACAATCATGGGGACATGACACATCCCTGTTTGAATCCAACATTCAAATACAAAAATTCACCCAGTTCACTATCCACACGCACTGCAGCCTTAATTAGCACCCTCACACATACTCTTCACGGCCTTCAATAACTTCCCATTTGCTCCATATATTCTTAACACTTTCGACATTATTTGTCTATCCACCCTGTCAAATGCTTTCTCCAAATCTATGAATGCTGCATACATCTTTCCCTTCTCTAGAAACTTTTCCACTAAAGAACTAAGAATGAATATCTGATCTACACAAACTCTTCCCTTCATAAAACCTCCCTGTTCTACAACTAATTCCTCTGATTTTTTTTTTCCCTAACTCTGTCAGTAAGTATCCTACCATATTCTTTTCCTATTACGCAAAAAAGACAAATGCCCCTATGATTACCGCAAACTTCATTTTCCCATTTCCTTTCTACAAGAGAATAATTATACCTGAATTCCAATCCACCCGGACTCTACCTTCCTCCCAGGCCAATCTGCCCTTCTTCCATTATATTCTACTAATACCTCTCCCTCATGCTTCAGCATCTCACCACGCACTCCATCAGTTCCTGGGGCTTTCACCATTTTGACTTTCTTCATTACTTCCACTTCTATCCTACTGATTTTCTCCTCTCTTCTCACCTTCCTCCTCCCAGCCATGCCCCAACCATTTATTCACGCATTACTTTAATTCTCTGTGTTCAACAATTCCTTAAAATGTTCCCTCTATCTGGTCATTTTTCTCCCGTCTCCACTAGCAATCAACCATTTTTATCTTCACTCCTGGACTTACTTCTTTATTACCCTATCTCTTTCCAGAACATTTTCTTACATTCCCTCCACTTTACACTTAAATTCCTTCCAAATTCCTCTTCTTACTCTCCCCTACTAATCTTTTCACCTCTCTCTTCCTCTCTACATACAACTCTCTTTTCCTTCTCTCAACTTCCTCCACGCCCCTGTTTCCCATCCTCTTATTATATGCTTTCTTCTTTTGCGCCACAGCCTGTCTTACCTCTTCATTCCACCACGCTGTTCCTTGCGCCCCCTTTCGTATTCTCTTCACCGTACACACCACTTCACTTGCGGCACAGATTTCTTTTGGGAATATCTTGCACACACCTTCCACGTCCCCCATCTGCTCCATATCATATTTACCAAATTGCTCCCGCCCTTCTCTCTTATATTCTGATGTTTTTCCTTTCTCTTGCAACCTTTCTACCCTCCTTATATGGACTGCTTCCTCCTGTCCTTCCCTTCTACTCCTCCATTTCATTTGAACCTTGACTCTCCCCCAACCTCTGTATGATCTTGAATCCATTACACACCTTCTCATTTTATCATCCACACACACACACACATAATCAGTCATTGCCTTCTGCTCATTCAGTTCACTACACATCCTTCTCATCACTCGCCACACAAACCTGTGGATCATTTTGTGTCTAAAGATGGCACTGTCTAGCACCAACCCCCTCCCCTCACAAATGCCCACTAGAGCACTGCCATTCTCATCTACCTCTGCAGGCACACCCCACTCACCAACTACTCCATCTACCTTCACATTCCCTACTTTTCCATTCATATCTCCCATCAAAAACACTCTCTCATTCCATGCACGCTTCCATCTTTGTCCAGAACTCTTCTTTTACTCTTGGTGCACGATCTTGCGTTGCTGCACACACACACACACACACACACACACACACACACACACACACACACACACACACACACACACACACAATCGTCCACGTTTGTAGTCCATCTTTCAATCTTACCCACGCAATCTTTGAGCTGACGGATCCATAGTCTTTTATATTCTGCTTCCATCTCATGTACACAATACAAAGTCCTTCTTTTGCCCTCTCATTCCCACTTACTCCCTCACATATATCCCATCCACGCTCCCATTCTCTTATAGTCTCACCTATCCATTTTGTGCCGGTTATTCCACATACATCCACTTCTGCACCCTCAAGCACCTGGACAATCTCCCTCTGTCACCTCATCATTCGCACCCCTTACATCCCATGTCGCAATCTGTACCATGCCCTTTGTTCGGTCCTTAGTCGTCACCGGTCGGTCAGTCCTGGTCCGAGGCTTCTTGTTCGTATTTTTCGTTATTTGTTTTCCGGGGAGGGGCACTAACCTTCCACCAACCCACTTGCTGTCACGTAGGGAACACGTGTTGTTTGGTTATAATGTTATCACCCATCGTTGTAAATGATTTCCTGGTTTACAGGAAATCATTCGGATTGGCACTCAATGTAGAGCTACCCTAAAATAGAGTACCTCTACATTGAGTGGATGATGGGCACCCCCGCCTACAGCCTAAAAATAATATTAAAAATGTATTAATAAATAAGGTTCCATCTGTCCATTTTTCAGTCCTTCGTTTTTTATATTTTCAAAATGTCTCCGGGGAAAGATGCCTTCGAACCTCTCTAAAGTAGTTTTGCCTTGTCGATCTTCCATGGCTTTTCCTCATAACTCCCATTTACAGTACTGAATCCACTCTTGACACCCACCAGAATGAAAAGCGAAGTGTGTGCTGTGCGTTGTGCTGCAGTTCTTACTAACGACCTCACTGCCAACAACTCAACTGCTGCACTTCCCCTGACCCTCGTAACGCGCAGGTGTGACAGATTTAGTCAGCAGCTGTGTGTGTTTTCTCTGCACCACCGCAAGTGTTGCGCCTGGGGATGTATACACAGAGTGGTGGATCTCTCTATTATACGCTTTTTACTCTAACTTGTCCTAGAGTTTCGTCTTTTTATAACATACAGTATTTCAAATAGGTCTGTGGTAGAAATAGACAATGCTACAGCTCTACATCCTTTCCATAGTACTTTGTGACTAGCATCATAATCTAGTGTCATTCTACTCTTAGAGCTAAGAATTCAACATAAAGACATGGGATTTTAGGCCAGGTTAGAGTAAAAACAGGCTATGCTGTACTTCCTCCATGGCGCATCTAGGAGCTGTGCTCGAAGTAGAATAAAAAATGCTGTCCTTGTGGTGATAAACATTGTAAGGCTTTTATAATTTTGTAACATAGCTTTATCGCTTACGTTTACTTTTACTTAATAGGATCCATTTTGTACCGTGTACTGGCAGAGAAGATTTAGTAGAAAAAAAATAGATGGTGTATTACAGGCGAACCAGCATTGTGGCAACGTCATTATCCAACACCTCGGGTGTAATGTCATCAGGACCGAGTGCAGTGGATGCGTAGGCAGGTGATAATTACCTTATTCAGAGCTGCCAAAGTTTATTTGGTTAATGTACCTTTATACATATACATATATATTTTAAACCTACAATCGTCTTCAAGATCCCCAAGTTACAAATTAATGAGCCAAGCAAGACAAGTAGAGTAAACAAAATAAGAAACTCTCAGGTGCACACTGTATATTACCCATGTTTTATAAACATATATTTTAAACGAAACTCACGTTCATATCTATCACAGGACTGTTATTTGCAATATATGCCAGAGTCTATCTCAATAATTTCGTGTCATCGCATATATGAGTAGATAAAAATCTGTGGTGCAGATCCAAAAAATTAAATTAAAATGGGATTTCAAGTAAACCCAGCCTAACAACACAATCTAGAGAAAGCCAGGGCTGTCCTCTGTTCTATGAATCTTACATGTAATTAAAATTTACATGCCAGCAATATTCCATGCTGGTTGAAAAACGAACAGCACGAATTACCACTGATTGTAATAACTGACGTAGCCTAATAATTAATTTGCTACGAAAGTGTAGAGAAAAGTTACTCGTAATTACTATTAAAATATTTCGGATTAATTACGGTCTCACGGTTGTATAAGAGTACAAAGGTAAAAATAATTAAAGAATCCTCATTAATATTACATAAATGCTGCACAGATAGTACCGTAATATTCCACCCCATTCTTCATCAATATTTAAACAAAACTGAATATTTTAAAACAAACTCTGGTTGGTGTTGAGTGAGTATGATATTTGGAGCATCACAAGCTATTATACACTTTTTTATGCAAATCAGGGGGAAAAAACAGGCTAAAACAATGAAAATTTGTTGTTTCCAATAAGTACAGAACAAGTCAGAAACCAACACTGGAACGTGACTCCCTCGAAATTGCTCCACTTAAAATACAGGCTAGATACGTAAAATCCACCCTAGGCAATTTACCAGTCAATAAAGCTCCAGGCCCAGATGGAATTCCTCCAATTGTTTTGAAAAAGTGCTTCCAAGGACTTGCTTCTCTTGTAGCTAAATTATTCAGACTATGCATACGTACTTCTTCATTCCCTAATTCTTGGAAAGAAGAAAATAAGTTCCTCTGACCCCTCTGATTACAGACCAATAGGTATCACGTCTTCTCTTGGTAAAGTATTTGAAATTGTAATGAATCAGCACATAGTTAAACATCTCGAATCCAACAACTTAATTAGTGATAGTATGGATTTCGCCACGATAGATCCACCATTGATATACTCAGTCTCCTGACTCATACCGTCCATCAGTCAATCGAACAAGATAAAAGTGGATGATGTATATTCTAATTTCCACTCAGTTAACGTCGGCTTGCCACAAGGATCAATTCTGGCTCCAACCCTATTCCTAATTCATATTAATGATCTCTTGTCTGTCACCCACAAATCCATCTATTCATACTGATGATTCAACACATCACAGTTCATTCACGCTTAAATCCCCATTCATAAAGTTTAATATCTCTAACTCACAACCCAGTACAGCCATCTCCATAAATCAAGACTTATCTAGGATCACTGAATGGGGACAAAATAATCTTGTCTCAATTAATGCTAGTAAAACCAAATATACACAATTTACTAATAGACAGATATTGCCAGATTCCTATATTACCTTCAGTGATACTA
This sequence comes from Birgus latro, assembly GCA_018397915.1. NCBI lineage: Eukaryota > Metazoa > Arthropoda > Malacostraca > Decapoda > Coenobitidae > Birgus > Birgus latro. The sequence goes on from JAGKTI010010152.1 coordinate 24,293, forward strand.
ATATTCCTATCTTCAAAAGTATTGAAATTCTCAGTCAATCACTTAACAATGCCCTCAGCTGGACCTCTCATGCCAGATCACTTGCTAAAACCGCCTCAGAGAAACTTGGATTATTGTACAGAGTTCGTAGCTTCTTCAATGACGAGCAGTTGGCTGTAGTTTATGAGTCATTTGTACTCTCAGCTGAAATATTGCTCACACTTGTGGAATGGATGTGGAGAGGTTGCAATAAAACAGCTGGGCAAAATTCAGTACAGAGCTGTCAGAATTTTTAATAACCCTGCTATTGCAAACTTAACAAGAAATGTTGCCTCCCTTGCATTATTTCACAGATATTTTTATGGCAAATGCTCAGACGAAACTGCGTCTATTGTGCCACCTCTCCATGCCTTCCCTGTGCTACACGGGCATCTGGCAGCGCTCAGGACTGGAATGTCACACTGCCATATTGCAGGAGTTCCGTCTATCAGAAATCTTTTATTCCCCGACCTGCATCTCTTTGGAACTCGCTTCTCCAGAGCTGTTTATGAGTAAGACGTTTCACAGTTGACCTGTCGAGTATAAGAATGACTTAGAGTATCAGTTCTTTACATCAGAGTTGGACAATGGAGGGGCGACAGTGCGCTGCCACATGTGTGCAGCACGCCGGCTATAACGAACAAGGGATAAAATAAGGCAATTAAAAAGAACAGTGATCGTTTAAATTGCAAGAGTAAAGAGACGAAAAGGCAGCTCTACAGCAGAGAGAGACAGAAGGGTAATCAGAGTCAGGGAGAGGAGGAGAATACATATGACCACTATCTTTCGAAGAGCTGTATGTGGGGACCCACCCAAACATGTAGGTCGTACTTCACACATGGAAGAATATGACTCTTGTATAAAGGCAATAGCTGTGTAGATGTAAAGAAAATGCAGAACCTACTTAGCACATCTATCCTCTTGGAGGATGACTTTGTTAGGGAGGTAATATGATCTTTCCACGACAGGTACCGATATTAAAATGGAATGAGAGACTGAGCTGTATATTGTTAAATGTTAAAGAATATTGATGAAGGTGATTTTGAAAGAATGAGAAGTGAAGGAGAGGAGTTATTGTTGCATTAAATTATACATCCATTTTTTTTTTACCCCAGTCCAAAATAAAAACCAAGTCAGAAATTACATATACTGCAACCTCATTCAATGATTGTTTGAACAAATGCTTTAATGTACGGTGAGAGAAGGGGATGGAAACGTGAAGGGTGGATTCATCAGGATAAGAGAAGACAGGACTAGATAGCAGTTCATATAATCATTGATGAATAAAAGGAGGAGAGTTGTTGAAAGAAGAGAACGCTGAAGAGAACCACTTATGATACATTCAGAAGAAGAACAGAGCCAGTCTATAACAGAAATATAGAAGGACCAGAAACGAATCATAAGATGAATACACAGACTGAAGGATAGAAACCGGTACAAAGCTGTCTGGAAGTAAAAGACTTGTGCCAGACTCTGTCGAAAGAGCTGAGATGTCAAATGGAATGATAAAATGTTTGTCAAAGTCTCGAAAGGAGGATAACCAAGAATCAGAAGGGAAGAGAGAAGATCACCTGTGAAGTTTCCCAGGTTGAAGAAATACTGACGGTCGGTATGAGATGAAAGATGCTTCAAAACTTCCTGCCAAGGATAGATTCACAGACTCCCCCATAAAAAAAGATTTTTGAGCAGTTGGGCGATAGACAGAGTTTTTAATGATCAACCTTCTTTGTAACAGACTGGATGAAAGTTAACTTCCAGCAAGAAGGAAAGCTGCCTGTTGACAGACAATGGTGAAAGAGTGTAAGAAGATAGGGGTCTCAGCATGGAAAACATATTTTAGGAAAAACAGGAGTCATTGAATCATGTTTGTATGACTTATGAGTACTTATACTAGTGAAGGTAGAAAATGCATTCTTTGAGGAAGTTAAAAAGGCATAAAGAAGTTAGAGAGGAAGGAAACTGAGGGAGAACATCGGAATGATCCAAAGATGATTTAGGGGAATAAATCTGGGCAGCGCATTCTGCTTAATCAGTTACAGGAAAGGACAATGATGTAAAATTTTGTCTGAAACGATTTGACCAGTACACCAGCACGAGAGGGAAGAATCTGATTTGGAGAGTGTCATGATTCGAAACCAAAAATTCACAGTTGGAAGAGTTTGGCTGAATGACCTTTGTGTAAAAGTCAAGTAATCGATACTGATGTTAATGGTGTGTAGTTTTGGTACTTCATCTCAGAGTCTAGTTGGAAGGGCCTGCCTGAAGTTAGTCAGTCGACCTTTAGCAGCGGATTCAGGCTGATGGAGTGAACAACACTGTAAAACCGAAGACCACATTCGAAGAGGGAGAAAATCAGTGAGATTAGAGACAGGTGTTATTTAATTGATGTGTACAGTTGCGGACATCAAACAGAAACACTCCTTCCACCAGCGAGGTGGTGTAATGCCCTCCGGATCTGGTAACACTGGAAAGTTTGGAACTTCAGGTTTCGTTCAGTCCCTTGGACGAACCGAACATGGTGATCATTATCGCTGTGCGCAGTTATTGGTGGTAATATAATATATAAGCAATGCTCCGCCAGAAAATATACTGATAATAGCATGTCATGATTATGGTAAGTTTTTAAAAATTGTCACACAAGATAATGGCAGTTATGAATGAAACAGATTTCATGAGTGGTTTAGTTTCGAGTCATGAACCATGCAACATCATACGTCATAGTATATAGCTGTCCCACAACTATCACTGAACAGCGAATTATCGTTTTGCCCATCCACCCTACCACGAACCTGACATTGGTAGACCTCTGAAATCGAAGCAAGTTCACCATATACAGGAGGTGGCGCCACTGGAGGCGGCAGGGTGAGGGTGAGGGACCTGGTAGACAGGAGGAGGGAGGTGGGTGAGGAGGGGGGCAATAGTGGTCGAACTGGGGGCTAGAGGAGATGGGTGAGGAGGCAGGGGACGGTGGACTTTGGTAGAGAACAGGAGCTACAGTGGGATGGATAGATAGCAAGGTGATGACTGGGCCAAATAATTATTTCATGGAGAATATGGAATTTTACAGTCAGATCACGAAACGTTATGTTGACGTTGCCACGTGATGTAATTGACGGTCATTGTAACAATTCACGACACACTTTGCACTGGGTGGCTCAGTACCCTTGTATTTTGAGTATGGTGACAGTTATGTGCAAATATATGACACGTCCCTACACTTTGTTAGATGTTACAGCTGTTGTCATAGTGACTGGGAATTACTCTTGTAGCATATTACGTAGTATGACGATGGATGACTAATATCGCAGAGGAGGGATAGACCTATGCAGAGCTTTCCTTTATTACCAACTAATATAAACAGTCTGACAATGATGGTCCCTATGGGTCTCACTAATATCTGTATGGTACCGATGTAAAATAAAGGTGGATTTGCTTAACCGAGGTTTATGTTATTGTTTTCTGTATGCAGTTTGGCTGTTGATTTTTGACATTGCCAGTGGTTATGAGTTATATTTAAGTTCATACTGAGTAACTGTCGTATACCTCAGGCATTCCTTCACAAATTCTCCAGCCAATAATGGTGGAGCAAGGTTGTAATGTTTGCAGTTATCCAGTCTGAGCACGCGCACAGTACATCAACTATGCCATTAGTTACAGAAATCGATTGTATTAAGTGGTAACTATCTGCATGCGTTGTTATGCTAAACAGCCGATTAGCGTTCACACTGTATGAAACTGACAGGATAAAGATAAATACGAGGACCATTGCCCTGTTACGGAAGGCAGCTACTGAGCCGCACATCTCAGCAATGTCCGAACACGGCGCTGTTGCCGGGGCTGAGTAACGGTGTATATTGCAATCCATTAAAGAAGACATGAACCACTGTCGTTGATGTATAAACATGTGATCAACTGTCCATAGCGTAGCAGTCATTAGGGCCATCTCTCCTCCCCGTCAGGTCTGAGTGTACGCAGTTGTCGGGAAGAGGGAGGGGCGGACAGTTAACTGGATACTGAAGTTGTGAATCAGATTGCATAAGTTAAACGTCCTTCATATCACGATTTACTTTATTGGTACGGGGTCTGCAGTGATCCAACAAAGATCATGTAATACAGCTGATAAGGTATCTCTCTACCCTACCCCAGTATCGCCACCAATGTTCTGGAACATAGTCCATCACCCCCCCCCCCCCAGTAAAACACGTTTTCGTTTACCTCGGTGCCATACAGATATTAACGAGAACCCTTGGCGCGAATCACTACTGTTTACTATTTATTGTGGCAGGAGATAATTCCTTTCCCTCCCTCCTCTGCTTTCGATATCTGAGTCGTCATCCATGATGTTGCTACGTAAACACAGCAAGAATAGCTCCCAGTCGCAATGACAACCGGTGTGACGTTCGCTTCCTGCCCAGGTAGCTGCCTTGCTGGGAGAGGTAGGGCTCTCCTGTCACCTAGCAAGGATATTTGATTTGTCAAGGTCTAGCTCGGGGGAATAATCCCTTACAACAACCCTATAGGTGTGACATCAGGCAAACATTCTAGGAGCGTTTCATATAATACCATGTGATGACAGTCATCATACACTAATAATGCAAGGTTTGTGTAATGTGCCGCCCCGTGGGGAGTTGGTCGTCCTATAGACGATATAGCAAAACACGCTAGACTGCTTAACTTGCCGAAGTCAACATAACGTTTAACGGCCTATCAAATTCCATAATCAACGTTAAACTATAGCAGATTTGGCACCATGTCACCAGCGTATCATTTATCCATCCCATCCTATCTTCCTGCCACAGTCCACTCTCCCCTACATCCTATCTTCCTGCCACAGTCCACTCTCCCCTACA
>JAGKTI010010153.1:0-25788 GCA_018397915.1 Birgus latro
TACTAAACATCGTGTGGGAAGCAGTAAAGGACTGTAGATATATACAAATCTAATACTCTACCCCTACTAAACATCGTGTGGGAAGCGGTAAAGGACTGTAGATATATACAAGTCTAATAAAGTACTAGAAATAATAAAGTGTGAGTGCGTATATGAGTAAGAAATGAGAGAACACCAGCCGCAAATTAGTGGGAGTGGGAGGCTCGTACGCGCTCGTATTTTACAGTGCTTTCACTGTTTTTTTTTTTTAGTATGGATTCCAAACTACTTGGAAATCATTGAATAGTGTTTCTAGTGATAATATCTGGCAATGGTATTCAGATTAGGGGATGTCGGGAAGTGTAAAGTGGAGACTTAGTTACCCAACTTCAGAAGTCTCCACAAATCCTACGGTAGTCGACGAGTGCTAAAAAAAAAAAAAATCCCAGGAGAAAGCCGAAGGTATGTGCCATAAGCATATTTAATTAAAATATTCTAGGACTAATAATTAATTTTTGGCAAATATTTTTAAAAAGTCAGTCGGAGCGCGAATTTCCCCATGGGAATGGCACGGAAAACCTCCGACAACCCCGCGGTGTAGGGGTTAACGGGCCAGTCTGAGGCACGGGGTGCAGGAGGATAGATAATTATTTATGGCCACGACTGTACGTGAAGTGGAAAAATTTGAGGGAAGCTGCTGTACTGTGAAAAACCAGGACATAGGATAGAGCAATGCTACAAGTGGAAGAGGGGAAGCTGGGACACGAAAAGGAGGATTGTTACAAATGGAAGAAGAAGAAGCAAGAACAGAGCAGAGCAAGGAAGTCTACAATTGTAACAAAAAGGTGTTGAACATGTAGTGAAGTGGAACATTTCAGTTTTGAGTGTCCAAAGAGGAAGGATAAGGATAAGGTTGCAGAAGACCAGAAAGAAGCAGAAAACTAGAGGAGGCTGGTGTTGAGGAGCAACCACCAGCTGGCTTTTCTGAAGTAGCCCCACCACCGAGAAACTGCAGCCGAGAACTGTAACTAACAGTGTGCGAGTAGACGGAAGAATTGACAGAAACAAATGTTCCCTGGTGATTGATTCAGCCTCAGAGCAGACTTTTGTGAAGTCTGATGTGTTACATCATCTGTATCTGCCTGATTCATCAGAACAACTATGTGGCGTAACTGGGCACTGCACAGAACTGAGGGGACCCTTGGATGTCCGGATTTAACTGGCAGGGCAAGAGGCCACACTTCCAATCTACAGTATGTAGCCGAGATGGAGGATACAGTACTTGCTTTCTTGGTCTTGACTATCTGATGTCCACGGGATGAGCGTTGGACTTCTGCTCCATGAGACTGAAGGTCCGAGGAAAGTTTTTTCCCATCATGGCAGTGAGACGTATCAGTTTAGGTGGTGAGGTGAGGGTTCTGCTCACTACGGTGATACCCCCAAGATCAGAACTACTACTACAGTGTAAGGTGAGTGACTCTTTTGACAGCTGTCTAGGGGTGGTGGAGCCAGATGTATGGTGCAAGAGGAAGGCCAGAGTGATGGTGGGGAGAACCTTAGCGGAAACGGGTGCAAGAGAAGTGCCGATTGTGGTGGCCAGGTTCTCCCGCAAGTCACAGAAGCTCAACGAGGGAGAAACTGTGGGACGGTGCCAGGCGGTGGACCCTGAGTGCCATCAGAGAAAGGCCTGTAAAAGGAGTGCAGTCAGAGATGATGGGTATCTGCCAGACCACTTACAAGACCTATTTTCAAGGAGTTGCCAATGCTGAAGTTGAGGCAGCTGCTGTCGAAGTTTGCTAATGTGTTTTCCACCAGAGACCTAGACCTAGGACGCACTAATCTGGTGGAACATTTTATGGACACGGAGGATCAATGCCTGATTAAACTGCCAACCTGTAGGATGGCGCCAGCCCAACGGCAAGAAATGGAGAAGGTGATGGAGAATCTCCAAAGTCAAGGAGTGATAGAAAAGTCAAGCAGTCCTTGGGCATCAGCAGTGGTTCTGGTAAGGAAAAAGGATGCCTCAGTAAGGTCGTCTGTGAATTATCGAGCCCTGAATGAAGTGACAGTTAACCCGCCTAGTCCCACGGACGTACGATGCACGTCACTACTTTTTTTTTCCGCGGACAGACCTACCGACGTGCATCGTATGTCATTCAACTGCAAGGACCTTCGTTTGCACATTTTTTAAGATTCGAGGGTGATTTTTGGTAGGCACATGTGGGAGACCTTCCTCTATCTGCTGTCAAGTGGGGATACTGCCTGGCCCCACTTGACCCCCCTCCCCCCTCACCCCCACACTCGGCAATTCACCTGTTAGCAATAACCTGGCTAGTAGACATGTTGCCCCACGGTCTCTCCAGTGACGAAATTCATGGTGATTGTGATTCCTGACGTGGAGGGCAAAGAAATAAAGAAGCTAGAGCAAGAAGGCGGTAGCTCGATCGGTAGAGAGTTGGCTTGCGGTCCCGTGGGACCCAGGTTCGAATCCTCGCTGGTGCAGGGAACAGTTTAAGGATTTGAATTTCATTAAATCAGGCTTTACTGATCTACCAGAAGACCCGCCGACATGTCGTAAAAATGACCCCGCTAATACCAATACACCAGTCCTGTATGAGACAGCCCTAGCATGTATTCAATATGGACGGTGGGTGTTAAGCGCCGAAGTGGTGACATGTAGATTGTAGGAGGACGACTGGGCCTTGATAGCAGGCTGTGAAGCCTATGCCCAGAATCGGACACATAAAAAAAAAAAAAAACAGAAGTGAAAAGGTGGTAATGTCGTAAAGGAAGGTGCCATATGTGGATGTGTTTGGTGAATGAACAATGCTTCTATTGCCTATATAATTGTGTGAAAACTAATATAGTCTTGTACTACACATAAATTCGTACCAAATAAATAAATAAATATGTATTTTAAAGTGGCTTGAATTAGTTAACCCTTCCATAGTTCATTTTCTTTGTAGCCAGGTGCCATGAGAATGAAGGAAAACGTAAGGCTGACTGCCACCTGTACACCTCAGGAGGGTGATTTCTCTATGAATTTTCGATGTTTCTCACCAAAAGCGGAGGTTTGGGCCAAAAAAAAAAAAAGTTGAAAATCGGTCGGGTTCTGAGAGTGTGTTGGGTAAAAAATCGATCGGGACTGGCCAAGAAATGATGACACCCTGGATGCTCTGGCAGGCTGCAGGTGGTTCACCACCGAAGACATGAAGGCAGGATTTTATCAGGTCAAGTGTGCAGAGAATGACAAGGAGAAAACAGCCTTTTTGTATGGGTTGGGTTTATGGCAGTTTAAAGTGATGCCATTTGGCCTATGCAATGCCACAGCTACTTTAGAGCATTACATGGATCACATAGTGGAAGGCCTGCACTGGCAAACAGCTCTCATCTATCTGGACGATATATCTGTGCGTGGAAGGACTTTCGACCAGGAACTGGAAAGGCTGTTGGAGGTGCTCAACAGGATCTGAGTGGCATACCTCAAGCTGAACCCCAAGAAGTGCCACTTGTTTCAGAAGGAAATGAAGTACCTGGGGCACACAGTAGATGAGGGAGGCGTCTGTACTGATCCAGAGAAAGTAGCAGCTGTGACAAACTGGCTGTTTCCAATAATTAGTTTAACATCGGTGGTTTGCAAACTGCTTGAAACTATTATCAGAGACAAGTTTGGGAAATACATAGAAACAAACAAACTCATTAAAGATTCGCAACACGGTTTTCAAAATAATTGCTCTTGCCTCAGGAATCTGTTGGATTTTTTTTCAATGATATGCTGAACCTGTACGACGAGACTAAATCTGTTGATGGTGTTTACCTCGATTTTCAAAAGGTTTTTGACAAAGTTCCACACAAAAGACTCCTTCAGAAGCTGAAGCCACATGGTTTCAGCAGCAGTGTTCTTGGATGGGTAGAAGATTGGCTTACCGGCCGAAAGGAAAGTGTTGTAATAAATGGAAAAGAGTCAGACTGGATAAACGTTGCAAGAAAAGTGCCACAGGGTTCAGTGTTAGGTCCTATTGTGTTTTTAATATATATAAATGATACTGATGAAGGATTATGCTGTAATATTTCAAAATTTGCTGACGTTACTAAAATAGGTAACAGAGCAGATACAGCACTGCAAAGGCAGGCAATTCAGAGCGATCTTGATCAACTGTTTAACTGGGCCCAAGCATGGCAAATGGATTTCAATGTCAATAAACGTAAAGTGCTAAACATTGACAGAAAAAAAAATGTAAGAGCTAGTTATAACATGAATAATATCCAGCTTGAGAGGGAGAACCACGAAAAAGACTTAGGAGTTATAATAACAGACAATTTGAAATCAAGCAAACAATGAACGGAAGCAGTGAGAAAAGCCAATAAAGTGATTGGATTCATAGGCAAAGCATTTGAATATAAATCCGAAAATATCGTTCTCACTTTGTATAATTCCTTAGTACGCCCACACTTGAAGTATTGCGTTCAATTTTTGTCACCGTATTATAAAAAGGATATGGAGAACCTTGAAAGAGTACAGCGAAGGATGACAATGATAATACCTAGATTTTTTTTTTTTTTTGAAATAACAGAACAGAGGAAGAACAAATGAATTAAAAAAAAATCCATACACCAGGTTGCTGGTGTCCTCCATTCATGAAATATCTGTAACAGTTGGACTTAAACAGCTGTAGATTTAAGTTTGGAGGGAAACAACTCTGAGGAAGCGAGTTCCAGAGAGATGCAGTTCGGTGAATAAAAGAAATCTGATAGGCGGAAGTTTTGCAATATGGCAGTGTGACATTCCAGTCATGAGCGCTGCCAGATGCCCGTGTAGCACGAGGGAAGGCATGGAGATGTGGCACAATGGACGCAACTTCGTCTGAGCATTTGCCTTAAAAATATCTGTAAAATAATGCTAGGGAGGCAACATTCTTTCTTACTAGTAGGGGAGGTAGATTATTTATAATAGCAGGGTTATTAATAATTTCAACAGCTTTCTTCTGAATTTTGTCTAGTTGTTTTAATGCAATCTCTCCACATCCATTCCACAAGGGTGAGCAATAGTCAAGCTGAGAGCGCACATGACTTTTGTAAATTTTAGCTATCTGCTCGTCGGTGAAGAAGTTACGGACTCTGTATAATAATCCAAGTTTCTTAGAGGCGGTTTTAGGAAGTGATCTGACATGAGAGGTCCAGCTGAGGGCACTGTTAAGTGAGACGCAGAGAATTTCAATACTTTTGGAGAGGGAAATATTAGTAGCATTGAAGGTAATATATGAATCAGGCAATATCTATCTATTAGTAAATTGTATAGTATTTGGTTTTACTATGATTAAATGAGACAAGGTTGTTTTGTCCCCGTTCACTGATCATAGATAAGTCGTGATTTATGGAGATGGCTGTGCTGAGTTGAGACTTGGAGATATCAGACTTTGTAAATGGGTGTCTGAGTGTGAATGAACTGTGAAGTGTTGAGTCATCTGTATATGAATGTATGGGATTGTGGGTGACAGATAAGAGATCATCAATATGAACCTGGAACAGGATTGGTGCCAGAACTGACCCCTGTGGCACCCCGGCGTTAATTGAGTGGAAATTGGAATATACACCATCTACTTTTACTCTTATTTTTCTGTCGCTGAGATATGAGGTAAGCAGAGGTACAAAAGACGTTAGTCCATAGCAAGGGAGTTTGGACAGCTGGGAATGATTCCATACTCTGTCAAAAGCCTTGGAAATATCAAGGGCTACTGCTTGAGTTTTTCCATGTAGGTCGATTGACTGATGAGTGTTATGAGTCAGGATGTTAAGTATGTCAATGTTGGATCTTTCGTGGCGAAAATCATATTGTTTTATCGCTAATTAAGTTGTTGGATTCGAGGTGTTTAACTATGTGCTTACTGATTAAAATTTCAAATAAATACTTTACCAAGAGAAGATGTGACAGCTGTAATCAGAGGGGTCAGAGGAACTTCCTTTCTTTGGAATTGGGTGGATACTGGCTTCTTTCCATGAATTAGGGAACGAAGAAGTTATTATGCATAGTCTGAATAGTTTAGCAAGAACAGGTGCAAGTTCTGGGGAACACTTTTTCAAAACAATTGGAGGAATCCCATCTGGGCCTGAATGTTCGTGGTCTTCCTTCCCTCTTTCTTTTACTAGGAGATATGAATGGTCACCATTCACTATGGGGAAACAGTGAAACTAACCCTCGGGGTGTTATGCTAGCTTCTTTAGTGGAGGATGAGGAGCTGGGCATTTTGAACTCTAATAAGATGACTTATTTCCACAGCCATACTGGAACCTTTACTGCCATGATTTGTCGTTATGTTCAGTTGATGCTGTTCTAGATTTTACCCGGGATGTGTTGCCAGATCTGTATGGCAGTGATCATTTTCCGTTACTTTTGACAACTAGCGCAGGTGGACCTCAGCCACGTCTTCCTCGCTGGCATTTGGATAAGGCTGACTGGCCACGTTTCAGAGATTTGAGTTCCATTTCCCTTTTTGTCAATCAGTTTGGCTGTATTACTGAGGCAGTGTCATTTTTCACGGACGTGTTGCACTCGGCAGCCCTACTATCTATTCCAAGAATGAAGGGTCAGTTTCCAAAACGTCCGGTTCCTTGGTGGACCTCTGAGTGCAGTTTCGCGGTGAAAGCTAAACGAGTCGCCTTCTCTCGACTTCGTCGTCACCATGGAAACCCTCAGTATTTGGTGGCATATAAGAAGACACGAGCTTATATGAGGCGGATTTTAAAGGAGGCCAGGCATTCATCCTGGAAAAGTTACGTTTCCTCTATCAGTTCGAAGATTTCCCTCACTCAGGTGTGGAACCGGGTAAAGGAAATTTCAGGAAAATTTACTGTTCCCTCCCCTCCTGTTCTATCTGCAGCAGGTGGAACGTGGCTGATCCTTTCACTGTTACAGAGTTGCTTGTTGATCATCTTGCCAGTGTGTCACAGAAGGATGCAGATTCGCCTTCGGCTTTCCACCATCGGCGCCTTGAGTCTCGCGGTCTCAGTTTTGCCTCTTCTGGGGGAAAGTCTTACAATGTTCCATTTTCAATATCTGTACTCCAGGCGACGCTGTCGCAGTGCCATGATTTCTTTCCTGGTTATGATGATATTCCTTATGCCTTTTTATGTCACCTGTCTGATGGGTCCCTTTTGTTTTTGCTTTCATTGTTTAATAAAATCTGGTGTTCTGGGAAGTTTCCGGCTTGATGGGGTGTTGCTGTGGTTATCCCCATCCCCAAACCAGGTAAGGACCACCTACAGGCAACAAATTATCAGCCGATTTCTCTGACGTCTTGTCTATGTAAAGTTCTGGAAAAGATGGTCAATGTTAGGCTTGTGTGGTTTTTAGAGAGAGGTGACTTCTTATCCCCTTCCCAGTATGGTTTTCGAAAACAGCGATCTACCTCTGATGCACTACTGTCCTTGGAATCTTCTGTCTGTGAGCCTTTCTCCACTATGCCTGAAGAAGGCATATGACACTGCCTGGCGCCATGGCATTTTACTTTCTCTTCAAGAGTTTGGTCTTCGTGGGCGCTTGCCTGTTTTTATTCAACAGTTTTTAACTAACCGTTTTATAAGGGTCCGAGTAGGAGGAGTGCTTTCTAATGCCCGTGCACTGGAAGATAGAGTGCCACAGGGGAGTATCCTTAGTGTTACTCTGTTTGCTGTAGCCATTAACAGCGTCATCAGTGTACTTCCTGACGGTGTACGAGGATCACTATATGTTGATGACCTCTCAATTTCCTTCACCGCATCTAGATGTGTCTGATTGAGAGGAAGTTGCAGCTGGCTCTCAATAGGATTTCTGATTGGGCAGAGTTTCGCGGTTTCCGTTTTTCGTTAACAAAGACGCTGGCTATGCATATTTGTCGTATTCGAGGGGTTCACCCGGATCCTGACTTGTATCTACATGGTCGGCGAATATCCTGTGTGGAAGAGACGCGGTTTCTGGGTCTTCTGTTTGATAGACGACTAACCTGGGTTCCTCATATTTGCTCTGTTAAGGCGGCATATCAAAAAGCTTTGTCTTTTAAGGGTGTTGGCTCATACCTCTTGGGGTGCTGACCGTCAGACCCTCCTCCTATTGCATAGGTCTCTAATTCTTCCTAAACTTGAATATGGGTATGAGGTCTACTCCTCTGCAACAGATGCTCGTCTCCGGTTGATAAATTCTGTGCATCATGCTGGTGTACGTTTGGCAACCAGGGCATTCAGATCATCCCCAATTTCAAGTTTGTTGGTGGATGCTGGTGTACTCCCCTTGGATTTGTGATGCCAGTTGCTGATGATGAGGTGTTGGTATCTTCACCGCATTCCAGACTCAATTTCTTGTGCCATCGTTTCCCAGGATTCCAGGACTTCTATTTATGACACCTGCCCTAGTTTCCCGAAGCCCTTTAGATACAGGGCCCGGTCTGTTATGTTAGCCCTCTCTGTTCCAAGACTGGCAGTTTGTCCACATCGGATCCCAAGGGTGGGTTCTTGGCTACTCCCACGTGTGACATTTTGTAAGTCTCTTGTTGGTAAAAAGGCCTTGCTTCCCTCTCATGTGTCCCTCTCTCTCTTTTTGGAGCATGCCTCCACTCATGAGGGTTCTGTCCCCATCTGTGCTGACGGGTCTAAGACTGATACTGGAGTAGGCTTTGGTGTTGTTTTCCCTTCCTTTAGTAGGGTTGGTAGTCTTCCTGGCGTTGCTTCAGTATACAGTATATGGTAGAACTGACTGCGATTTTATATGCTCTCAAGATAATTTTTACTCTCTCCCAATCTGTTTTTGTGATTTTTAGTGACTCACGTAGTGCTCTTTCTGCACTGGAGTCTTTTAATGCATCACATCCATTGCTTTTAACAATTTTAGAGTGGCTTTTTCTTCTTGGTCGTCATGGACGTCATGTGGACTTCTGTTGGGTTCCCTCTCATGTTGGTGTGGTGGGCAACGAGAAGGCAGACACATTAGCTAAAGCTGCGTCTTCTCAACAGCCCCCAACCACCTACCCGCTTCCTGCTTCTGATGTAACACCCTACTTGCGGTACGCAATTCGAACGTGTTGGCAGAGAAACTGGGATTGTGTTGCTTATAATAAACTGAAAGAAATCTTTCAGAGAGTCGATGTGCCAAGTGCTCTCCCCTCCATGCCTAGGCGACTGGAGGTGGCTCTTGCCAGGCTTTGCATTGGGCATTCTTGCCTTACACATGGGTTCCTGATGAGTGGTGAGACTCAACCGTACTGTGATGATTGCCTTGTTCCCCTTATTGTCCGTCACTTGCTGGTCGAGTGTCCGAGTCTGGGGGACCTACGTCAGAGATTCCTCCATAGGGATAAGGGAGCAGATGGTGGCTACAGTCTGTCCTCGATACTTGGGAGAGCCTCCGCCGATTTTACTGATGTTTTTAATTTTCTTCAGGAGGTAGGCCTCCTTCCACTTTTATAAGTAGCAGAAATTTTATATTTTATTCTTTTGTTAACAGTGTTTTATTCTTACAAATGGGTAATAGCTTTATTTTGAATATGCACTTTTTATTTAATGCATCTTTTACCTTGTTGTCCGGCGGCATATGACCCTGGCAGTTGCGCCGCAAGTTTTTTTTTTTCATTATATTCAGTCAGGCAGTCACCCATCTGGGCCTGGAGCTTTGTTGGTAGGCAAATTGTCTAGAATGGATTTTACATGCCTGTATTTTAAATGGAACAATTTCGGGAAAGTCAAGTTCTAATACTGGGACGTTCTGGCTGACTTCCTCCAAGGTTGAATTTCCGGCAAATGTGCTGGCAAAGATATTTGGTTTCGTATGTGGGTCATTTGTAATGTTGCCATCTGAAGATTTTAGTGGGGGAATGGATGATGACCTGTTAAAGTTATTATTGAAAGAATTAAGAGATGACCAGAATATTCTATTGTCATTGGGGTTGTTAAGTAGTTTTGATGCTTGATTATGAAGAAAGTTTGATTTAGCAAGATTTATTACAGCTTTTGCATGGTTTCTAGCAATCTTAAATTGACAGAGTGATTCAGATGTTTTATTTTAAGTAAGTGTTGTATGCTAATGACTTTTGGGAAGTTGCTCTTGCACAGCTGCTATCAAACCATTTTGGAGAGTTCGATCTTTTAGTGAACTGTTGACTTGGTATGAACAAATCCATACCAGCTTGTATAAAGTCACTAATATGGGACTGGGTAGAACTGGCATCACTTGAGAAGAAGGACTGCCACGGAATGTCAGCAAGATAATTTCTAAATCCATCCCAGTTTGCCCTATCAAAATGTCATCGGGTCACCCTGACAGGTTCAGAACGGGGAGGTTTGGGGGGGCTGACTAATGAGGCTTTGATGAGATTGTGGTCAGAGGATCCAAGTGGTGCCAATACTTCTATCCTGTATTGATCTGGATTGTTTGTCAGGAATAGATCCAAGATGGGCATTATGGTCAGGATTATCCGGTATTCTGGTTGGTTGCTTTACCAGCTGCGTGAGATTAAACGATTCTGCAAACAGCTCGCACTGTAGACCAGCATCGTCAGCCCTGGCAGAATGCAATAACCATTCAACATTATGTATGTTAAAATCACCCAAAATGGTAATTTCAGTATTAAGCGCAAGGTTACTCAACTGCTTGGATATTGAGTCAAATACACTGGGTTCTGAAGAGGCATTGGGGGAGCGATAGTCTACATTAGATAAATTTGGTAATATTAGATAGTTTAGTTTGTACAATGAGTAATCAAAGTTGGATGAAGCGAAGTTTAAGATAGTATCTATTGCATATTGAGATTTAATATAACAACAGGTGCCGCCTGTCACGAATTTTCTACATCGTGAAATTGTGTATCATAAATCGTGACATCGATTGATTTTGCGGGAGCGACGAATAGTTCTGAAATGCATGAGATTTCGCTCAATCTCTTAACCGTCCACTCGTGTACTGCACTTGCATCAAATTTTCAAAACTTTCGTCATTCTTTCGCTAGTGACTGTCTTTATGTACAGACAGTTCATTCCTCTGAACGATAATTTCCGAATTGTCATTTCTTCGCACTAGCCTCCCTGGCCGTTAGATGGCCACGCCTCTCTCACACGTCCCTTACGTTGGACATTCAAACACGGTCAGTAGTCCTTTAGCAGTCACGAAGAGCGGGATGCTTTACCCAGTGCGGATAGATTTGAAAATCCTGCAGTTTCGGCGTTTTCCCGAATCTTCCACCAACTTGGTGATCGACTAGAGCAGCGACGGCCTCATCTTTACTGACTAGTATTTCTTTTTTGTTTTTCCTAGGCTTAAGGCTATTTAGCTATTTGTCTGAGTGCTTGAGTGAGTGCATTTCCCTTTCTTTAATATTGAATATAGATTCATGTAACTTAAATTTATTTTCTTGTAATTAATAAATTTACAGTTCGTTTTCTTGAGCTTTGTTAAATGTAAGTCGTTTTTTATTTCCTCACATATTTAGTACACTTTTGCTACTCCGAGTTAGCACAACTCTTTATAATAATCACGACTGGTACTTAGGCCAGCTCTTGGTATTAATTCTTAAATCCGTTGTACCAGCTAGGAGTTTGGCTCAGCCAAGATCCTGTATATTATTATTAATATTATTATTATTTGAATGTTAAGGGGAGAAACTAACTTTCTCAGAGGCCAACAGTACAGCAATACAGCCTTCTTGAGCGTTTAGTCTCTGCTGTGTACTGTTGATAAGAGAATTGGCGAAGAAAGCCAGCATAAAAGTGAAATCGCTACTTGATTTCACGAGTCGATTCTCTCGTGATAATCGACTCGATGGTTATTCCTAGCATTCATAGCGTACATTTTTCATTTTCTCCCTGACACCGCCCTTGTTACGGAAGTTTGTGTGAAGATGGTAACCGGGAAAACAAAACGGGGATTTTTCAGTATGGGGAGAGATTTGTGGTTTTGTGAGGAATAGGGCCAGAGGGGATATGGAGTGTAGGAAAAAATGAACTGAATTTAGGTTGGTCCAAAGGCCACGGATATTTGTAAAAAACAAGGCTGCACCTTCACGTTTCTGCCGACGATCAAGACTGGAAATTGCAACTGTCGCTGCCGGCACAGTCGAATGATGGCGACAGGGAGGACCCTGTGCAGCCAGCCCTACCCTGGCGGTGGTGGCAACCCGAGGTACCACCTCTTTTGACTATTATTGCAGCGGCCATTGCTAAGATAGTGTGAATAGAAGGTGTGTGGTATCTTATGCGCATGTAGTGTGGTGTAGACAGTTGGACATGCTGGCCTACTCTGTGTAAATGAGGCACTGAAAATGTCGAGCAAAGGGAGATGGTCAGGATCGAGTCCTGAGGGCTGGTGAAACGGGAGTTCCAGCTCTCCCTATCACCAGCTTGCCATCCACCTTGGGAGTACTGCCCTGGTCGACTGATGCTACAGTCGAAATAAACCGTCTGTGGAATGTTTAGAAGCCGTGAATCTCTTTACCCTAACTAAACGGAGGTTGCGAGAAGATTTAATTCAAGTATTCAAAATATTCAAAGGACATGATGACATGGCTGTTGATAAATACTTCACAGCTGACCACTCGAATTATACTAGAGGCAATGGGCATAAAATAATTGGCAAACGATTCCAGTCACATGAAGCTGAGTTGTAATATATGGAACAAATATCCCTCCAATGTGGTAAATTGTAATACAGTACTAACCTTTAAAAATCGCTTGGATAAGTATCTGTCGTCTAACCCCCAGATTAATATGTTCACTCCTGAATAAAACGCTTGTGTATATATAATTTCCCCTCCCCCCGGGCCTTGATCAATTTATTAAATGCAAATATAGTATAGGCACAGACTAGGATATGCACAGAGAGCCTTGAGTTCATGGTTACTACTCTTACTTTCGACCTGTAATGGGATATGGATCACTGAGAGTCCCTGTTAGGTAAGTGACCACCATCGAGATTTTTTTTTAATGTACCAGGGGTCACTGCTTCAGGAGGTAACTTGTGTTGCTTGTCCCGCACGGGAAAGTTCCTTGTCTAAGTGGAGTGAACGGAGCTGGGGCCTGATTGACTGCTACCTACCTTAAAATTACCAGGCAAGGCTGCCGCACCACCCCTGAACATCCACAATGTGTGCTGTGCAATTCCCACACTGTCTCTACAGAAGACCCGTTACTCAACGTACCCATACATAATGTCATGCATTAGTTATTTATTTGGTTATTCATTTCACTTTACTTTCTCTTTCAGGTTGTTCAAACTAGTAGCGTATAGATAAAGAATTATAGAATATAACTTTCCATTTCAGTCTTTCCTATGAAATTTCCATGTCAGTTTTTCCATGCTGCATGGTCGTTTTTCTCACTTTTCCTGGCAGTTTTAAACGGAGGGTTTGGAGGCGGGGGTAGCCTTTTTGTTTTACTATCCTTGTCCTTCAGCATGTAGAAGTAGATCTTGTAGTCATAGTCTACTCAGTAACAAACAGCCTCAAAAGGACCATAAGGTCTGTTGCTGTTTGCTTTTCTTTGTACTCTTTTGTACTCCTTTGTGTGAAGGAGCTACAGAGTTTACTGGGTTTGTGTACCTATTCCCGGCGTTTTGTCAAGGCCTTTGCAATGATAGCTGCACCTCTGCATAAGTTGTTGGGGAAGAGGCAGAAGTTTGTGTGGACAGCAGTGATTCTGAAGGCCTCTGATGACCTCAAGCAAGCGTTGGCAAGCTCTCCAGTATTGCCATACCCAGATCAGAGTCAGTCATTCATCCTGGACTGTGATACTAATGACCATGGAATTGGTCGAGTCCTGTCACGGAAGAAATATGACAAAGAGCATGTGGTGGCGTAATACAGCAAGAAGCTTAGCCCACCGGAGCAGAAGTACTGTGTGACCCATAAGGGGCTCTTGGCAGTGATGAAGAGCCTTGATTTCTTCCATCCCTATGGGTCCTACTTCATCATCAGGACAGACCATGTGGCACTCAAGTGGCTGAAGATGTTAAAGAATCCGGAAGGACAATTGGCGGTATTGGCTAGGGAATCAAAATGCAGGCAGTGTAATAAAAAAGATCATCGCAAGAAATGCAGCTGTACTACAGTGACAGGGCCAGTGTCAACCAAAGAAGACCTGAAGAGGATGCAGATGGAGGATATAGATTTATAACCAGTGCAAGAGTGGCTGCAGCAGAGTACAGTGTGACGACCATCTTGGGAAGAAGTTTCTAGGTTCAGCCCTGCGACTAAGAGCTACTGGAGTCAGCAAGACCTTCTTCGTTTGAGACTACTGGAGCATCAGTGGGAGACACCTGATGGCCTCAGAAAGTATTGGCAATTGGTGGTTCCAAAGAAAATAAGGAATGAGATCTTGGCTGAATCCCATAACTAGATCACTCGTGGGCATCTGGGAGTGAGGGAAACTCTAAGCTGGGTGAGACAGGTTCTACTGGATTGGCATACATTAGGTTGTTGAAGAGTGGTGTCGGGCCTGTGATGTATGTTGTGCCAGGAAGGGACCGAAGAAACGTGGTTGTGCCCCTCTCCATCTGGACCAAGTGGGTGCACTGATGGAAATAGTCGCTACATTGCTGGACCTCTGCCGCTCACTGAAAGAGGAAAGCGGTATATACTGTATGTGTGTTGCCATGGACTACTTCACTAAGTGGTCAGCAACCTATGCCATCCCCGATCAAAACGCTGCGACTGTTGTTCTGGTGTTAGCTGACCTGTACTTCTGTCATTATGGGATGCCACAGAAGCTACATTTAGACCAGGGTAGAAATTCGAGTTTGCTGTGTTCCGTGAGTGCTGCAAGTTACTGGGGATCAAGAAGACCAGGATGACCCCACTAAGGCCACAGGGCATAGACTGTAGCACCAGTCGATCAGGGCAGTACTCCTAAGGTAGACGGAAAGCTGATGACAGGGAGGGATGGAGAGCTGGAGGCTGGAGCTCCCGTTTCATCAGTCCTTGGAATTAGTTCCTGACCATCCCCCTTTGCTGAACTTTTTCACTGTTTCAGTAACACAGAGAGTAGGCCAGCATGCTCTCTAATGCAAGTTTCTCTAACTGTCGACACCAAACTGCATGGACATACAAAACATATCTTTCTTTTTAAAAAAAAAAAAAAAAAGGAAAAGAAAAATGGTATCTAATAACCAAGGTTCAGAGTCCCCAGGGGGGAGGACCATAAATGCCCTCACCATCCTCCCCTCTCCTAGTGACGACTCAGTGAGCTGCCTGGAACCACTGTATGACTCACTTCTTCATATCTGCAACATTCGTGGCTGTTCCTCTTAATTTCCTTCTTATGAACACCACCTCTCCTCCACTTAACCTCACCTTCTCTTCTTAACCGAAACTCAGCTGTCTGAGGCAACTGATAGCAAACACTTTTCTGTACCCTCCTACTTTTCTGAACTTATATCAAAGCCAAAGGTGGCTGTTGTGTATATGTACGTAACGACTTAACTTGCTCTCGTGTTCCTGAACTTGATTCTTCTGAATTCTCTACACTGTGGCTTCGGCTTTCCTGTCATTCTCGGACGAAATATATCTGTGCTATTTACTTATTCCCTAATTTTACTGGCTATAAAAAATTCGTCAGCCATCTTAGTTCTCTGATGGAAAACATCCTATCCATTTCTCCTTTCTCTGAAATCTCCATTCTAGGAGATTTCAGTGTTCAGCACCACCTTTGGCTCTCCTCTCCTTTCACTGATCCACTTGGTGAACAAGCCTACATCATTTCTATCCTTAATGACCTAGTGCAGCTTCTACAGCACCCTACCCGTATCGCTGACTGCCTTGGAGAGAGCTCCAGCATACTTGACCTCTTCCTTACAACTAATCCTTCTACTTACGCTGTTGATCTTTCTTCTCCGTTGGGCTCTTCCGATCACAACCTTATTACCTGTAACCTGTTGTATCGCTCCAGTATGGCCTGTGCTCCCTCCAAAGAAACGTTGATTGTGGCACTTTGGAGCTGCTGATTGGGAGGCCCTAAGGGGATACTTCTTTGATTTTCCCTGGAATGATTATTGCTTCCATGGCCGTGATCCATCTGAGAGTGCCTTGCGCATTACGGAAGTTATTCTTCAGACGTGGAAACTTACGTTCCCTTCTCATATCCTTTGACTAATGCAAGAAAGCCTTGGTTTAATCAAGCTTGTTCTAATGCTGTCCAAAACAAGGAGAGGGTATATAAATGGTGCTGGAGCCAACCCACCCCTGAATCACATCTTTTATACATTTCTGCCCGGAATCATGCTAAGTTTGTTCTTCGCTCTGCTAAAAATAATTTCATCTGTACTAAATGCTCTCAACTCTCCAACTTAAATTCTTCCCGCTCCTTCTGGCACCTTGCCAAAAACCTTTCTAACAACTTTACCTCATTATCATTCCCTCCTCTTTTCTACTCTGATGGCTCTGTAGCTATTTTTTCTACTGATAATGCAGATCTCTTCACTCAGACTTTCTCCTCCAATTCCACCTTAGACGATTCCGGTGCTGTTCCTCCATCACTTCCCCATTCTGACTTCCTCATGGCTGACCTTAAAATGTCTTCAGCTGATGTATTTTCAGCCATCACTGGCCTCAATACTAACAAGGCATATGGGCCTGATGGAGTCCCTCCTGTTGTCCTCAAGAACTGTGTTTCTGTGCTTACACCCTGCCTAAGTAAACTCTTTTGCCTTTGTCTGTCAGCTTGCACCTTTCTTTCTAGCTGGAAGTTTGCTCTTACTGAACCAGTCCCAAAGAAGGGTGACCATTCCCAACCCTGTAACTATCGCCCAATTGCTTTAACATCCTGTGTCTCAAAAGTTTTTGAGTCTAGTCTTAACAGAAACATTTTAAAGCATCTTTCCTATCATAACTTTCTTTTTGATTGTCAGTGTGGGTTCCGTCAGGGACGCTTCACTGGCGAACTTCTCAACTACCTTTCAGACTCCTGGTCATCCTTCTTTCGGGACTTTGGCGAAAGCTTTGCCATTGCACTTGACATCTCAAAGGCTTTATATCGAGTCTGCCATAAATCTTGAATTTCTAAATTGCCCTGTTACGGTTTCTATCCTTCTATCTGTGCCTTCATCTATAGCTTCCTTTCTGGTCATTCTATAGCTGCTGTTGTAGATGGCCATTGTTCTTCTAGAACTATCAACAGTGGTGTTCCTCAGGGCTCTGTCCCATCACCAGCTCTCTTCCTGTTATTCACCAATGACCTGTTAAGCTGTATCTAACCCTATCCAGTCATCCGCTGATGATTCCACCTTTCACCTTTTCATTCAGTTCTCGCAACGTTCATCTCAGCAGTTACTTCAATAAAGACGGGATGAGGCTATGGCACACCTAATGTCTTACTTGGCTCGTATCTCTGACTGGGGTAAAAATAATATTGTTTTTATTCCATCAAAGACTCAGTTCTTACACTTATCAACCAGACAGCATCTTCCAATGGTGTACCCAGTACTGTTTAATAATATCCAACTCAATCCTGCATCATCCTTAAACATACCTGGGGTTTCATTCTCTGGAAACTTACCTTGGAAAGATCATATTACATCTCTTGTAAAATCTGCTTCCAAGAGATTAGGTGTGCTAAGCCGATTTCATTCCGTCGCTACCCCTGCACAGTTTTTGACTCTATTCATGGGTTTTATTCGCTCCTGTGTAGGGTACAGTTCTCATGTGTGAGGAGGCTCCCCACATACAGCTCCATTTAATAGGGTGGAGTCAAAGGCTTTTCTTCTCATTAAATCACCTCCTCTTACTGGCTCCCTTCAACCTCTGTCTTTTGGCTTCACTGTTGCATCTTTATCTGCTTTCTTTTGCAGCTTGAATTGTCACTGCTCCTCTGAACTGTCTTCTTGCATCCTTCCACCTCTACGACGGACGCGTAGCACCCGTCTAGCAACAAAATCTCATCCCTTTTCTGTCCATCTCTCTAATGCAAGAGTTAACCGTTACTCCCAGCCCTTCATTTATGCAACATGTTAGCTCTGGAACTGTCTCCCTCTGTCTGTATTTCCTACTTCCTACGATCTCCAGTCTTTCAAACGCAGTGTGTCCAGGCATCTCGAAATGAACGGATCTTGAATTTGGCATAGGAAGGAAAGGTTTGCGGGCTCCTGGCCTTTAATTCCTTCTTCCATGCATTTAAAAAAAATGTCAGATGGGATTGTAAGTCACAATCTGGCAATAGATGTAAAGTCCTGGGGTAGCTATTTAAGGGCTTTATTACTGGCTCTCAGTTTACAGTGCGACCCTCGAAGCGGCCGTCCCAGACTGGAACACATCTGGTCCAGCGAGCGTGAGAGGCAAGTTTGATTCAGCGCTTTAAGATCTAGCAGTGGGGATATACAGTGTGTGTGTGTGGGGGGGGGGGGTATAATGTGGGGATGTACAATGGGGGTATAGATATAGAGTGGGGGGTACATATAGATATACAGTGGGTTAGTGTTACCAGATCTCCATTGCCATATTATGCTAGACTACATTTGAAATTATGCTGAGACCAGTAAAATTATGCTTTTGGGGTGACGAAATTATGCCAACTTTATGCTAACTTTCAGAGTTAGTTTTTTTTTTCACAGTAAACTATTATACAGCCCTTAATAAGCATAAGTAATAGTTAACACAGGTGAGCTACACTGCACATCGAAAAATAAAGGGATCTCATGAGATAAAACTGAATAAGAACATAAAGCTGGCTTTCAGTTGTAGCAAACAAGGCTAAACATTTTTTGTGACTTAGATAACAGTATCATAATCCTTCTACTTCCTACATAATGTTTTGTTATGACAGCTATCGGCATTTGAATTAAAAAAAAAAAAAACACTGCAGTTAGATACTCTACCACAAGGAATTAAGTCTGTAAAATTTTTTGCTATTAGCTAATAAAGGTGACTGATTAAAGATGATCAGCCAGAGATCACAGCTAATTAGCAACTCATTAACAAGACTATTTTTTTTTTTTTACTGAAGCTTCTAAAAACTACACACTAAACACATCTGGCTATGAAACATGGAATATTAGGTACTGTCAACCTGTGTTTTTAATTTAAAAAAAAAATCAAAGTATGGCCGTCAACTGTCTCATGGTTTCTCATAGATGGTTGGCTGAGCTACAGAGTACTCTCATAATTTCATTCTTAAGGTATCAGTATGGCAACACTTATCCATTCTCTCTTTCTGATTTATAGCTTTTATAAAATTATTCCAAAATTATTCAGTTTCATTCTAAATTATGCTAGAATTATGCTAAAACTTCTAATATGCTAAAACATATTCCATACTCAAAAATTTAATCAAAATTATGCTATAAGAATAAAATTATGCTAGATATGGTAACACCCGGGTACAGGATGGGGGAGATATTTAACTGGACCCTGGGTCAAGATCTGGTCAAGTACTGCATAGAAGGACAGACGGAATGGGACCAGAAATTACCTGCAGTGCTGATTGCATATTGGTCTGTATCCCATGACTCTACCAGCTACACCCCTGCAAAACTGATGTTGGGCCATTAGTTACGTATACCCGTTGACTTGTTAATGGGAAGGCCACCTGGAGAGGAGCTGCCTACAGACACCTCCAGCTATGCTAAGCATCTTCAGGAAAGGCTGACATCATCAAGTGCTAGGAGCCCTTACGTTTTCAGGAGATAAGATGAAGTGCAAGTATGATGTCAAGACAATTGAGGTGAGCTTCAAGGATGGTGACAAAATTTGGTTATAGTCCTAAGCAGAAGAAGGGACAGTCACTGAAGCTGCAGAACCCATGGGGCGGGCTTTAAACTGTGCTGGACCACCTATCAGACATAACGTACCTGATTCGAGAAGGCAGGAAGTCTCGTCCAAAGGTGGTACATATGAACCGTCTGTGGCAGTACCATGCACTAGGACAGTACAGCTGAGACATCTCAGAGGAATCATGCTCACCCACAGCCGATGATGTTGAGGAGGACCAAGGAGCTGAAGTACAAGAGGATGGTGACAGTTTCCCAAGAGAAGAAATACATCATGAGGAGGACCGAGACATTCCAAAATGAGTGGAATGTGTGGAGGAAGAGGGACGTGGTCAGAAGCGGCATAGGAGGAAGACCTGATATGCTGAAGGATAATTTTGTGTATAACAGATGTTTAGTTTGGATTAAGGATTATGTCTGAATAATTGTGTAGTTTTGTCGGGACAACAAAAGGAATTGGGGGGGGGGGGGTAGTGTCGAGAAGTGGGATTTGCTAGTTAGGTAGGGCTGGAGTATTATCGATGATTTTCGTAGTTTGGTTACGTGTCAGAGTTGCCAGTTAAGCTGCTGTTTGTAAGTGGAGTTGTTTTGTATGTTGTACACTAATTTTTGTGTTCTTTTTCTCTGTAATTTTTTATTGACGTAATTGTTTGTTAAAGTATGCAATTTTATCTCAGTATGTATGTTTAATAATTTAGAGTGTTATGCAGTGTAAGAAAACTCTGGTATGCTTTGGACGTCTCTGATTTGGTAACTCTAGGTGGTAGAGTAAACTAGAAGCTTCGTGTGTAATGCAAGGCTATATTAGGAGAGTCAGTTCCATGTCAGTGTAGTTTTAGTGCAGTGTCAGTTCATTGTCAGAGCAGATTATATAGCTTCAGTACTTGTGAAAACAGTTAAGCGAAGTTGGCAAGCATTAAGTGTAATTATTTGGAAAATAAAGACAGTGAACTTAAGAAGCCTGTCTTTTTTTTTTTTTTTTTTTTTTTTTTTACAACGCTTGAGCCGATCTTGTTGTTGTACACTGAGAGACTGACGATAAGAACACCAACTCACTGGGCAACGTCCTTCCTATACTTTACACTGCTGTTGGAGCCTGTGACAGTGTGAGACGGGGACGTTACAATATGTTTATATCCAACAGATACCCAGAGGTAATGCTGGCATGAAGCTATCCATGAATGCAATAGTTTCCTGTGCAATAGGAAAGTTTTTACGACATGCTAATTTTGGTACCAGAACAATGCATGAAATATTAGCCCATATCTTTCCCAGGAATGGATGTGACAACTGTCTGTACAAAGGAAAATAAACCGTACTGTGTAGCCTTTCATGTCATAAATTACCAGTGTTTGCCTTAAAAACAATTTTTCTTTTGACTCCTTAAATAACTTCTTTTTCCGTAATCACCCAGGCGTTCCTAATCACCCACGTTTACGTTACCTAGTACGAATGCTTTATTCTTTTTTCTCGTGCATTATGAAACTGTATGTGTCATGACAATTCATTAAGCATGAAATAAAGCCATGAAAGTTATAATTCATTATTTTAGCCAATTAGCAACGCCGTTGTTGCACGCCTGGCAGTCCTGCATAACCCTGAAGCGTTCGTACGGGCATGAAATACCAAGACTGGTGAGAGCAGTGCTTGTTTTTCATCCCGAAACCAATTTGCTACATCGACCCAAACGGTATTTTTCGTGTGAATACCGTCAAATAGACCTAATATACCTGGTGAAATTGAAGCACCTTCTATATTTTCTCATGTGCAGTATTTCGCCTTTTGCTTGTAGACACTTTAAAACCTGGGACAAATGTGTTCATATGTGCACTTGCACGTCTGTATCAGCGTTAATGCATGTACACTACGTGCGTGCACGCTTGTGTGTGTGTGTGTGTGTGTGTGTGTGTGTGTGTGTGTGTGTGTGTGTATGTGCTGAAGGTGTGGATTTGTAAGAACGTGTGACTACAGCGATGATAAGTGTCATTCGTGGCTTTTCCTTGACAATGGTAACGACATTGGCACTGATATCAATAATGAAAGACATTTACAGTAATGATGATGATGATGATATGATGATGATGGTGATTAATAATAATAATAATAATAATAATGATAATAATAATAATAACGGTTATGATGGCATTAACGAGTAAAACAGTGGTAATCTTCATGGATTTCAGTTTACTTAATGTCCCGGTCTCTGATTTGCCGAGACAGTGCCTGCTCACTTTCGGTGGCACACTGCCGGTAAGCACAGGAGGCAGTGCGGTTGGACCCAATAGGAACACCCGTGTAATCATTAAGAGAAGAATTCATACTTGGTAATGGGGATTGTGGCAGATAATCTCACCTCCCTGCCACAAAGTTTCGGGTGAGATGTAATTTTTGTGCCACCATATTCGCTATATTCGGTGGAGTCCTACGTATCTATAGGGATTCCCACGGTCCGAGCCGTCTAAGACTGTGTACTTTGTATATCTGCAAGGCCTTCCGTTATCCGCCAGCCGAGGACGCGCCATGTAGCAGTGGGATCCGACCCCTGGGTATATATATATACATGCAGTATATATATATATATATATATATATATATATATCTTCAGTGCTTCTGAATGCTGTGTTAAATGAGAAATCTTTCATGTGCAACTGTTGCTCATTGTGTAGCAGAAAGGCAGACAAAAACATTAACTCACAATCAGTAAAAGCTTTGACTGAAAGTGGTCCTTATCAACTAAAATTAACTTAATGTGTTAGAAAGAAAAAAAAAAAGCCAATGCTGCTAATTCCTCTTTCCTACAAGGTGCACACTATTACGTTATCATACAATCAGTTAATTTACTGTCTCTCAGATTGCTTTGTTACAAGATCTCAGATAGCGATACCTCCTCCAACGCCAATAATATTAACGGCCTAGTCTCGCATCAGGATCTGAAAATCTAATAAACTCTCCCTTGACCTATATTCCAAATACAACTCAAATCCTATACAATTTTTTTTTTTAGATATTTTGTACACAAACAAATGGACCCAGGTGAATACATAACCTCCGTTAAACTTAGACACACCACATGGTAAGCGATGCAAGTTTAGTGAAGACTTGTATGCAGACGATCCACATGTACAGTATAGTACAAAAAATGATTCTGCTGACTATTTTGTGTGCTCCTTATTCCCAGCTGGACCTAAACGGGACATACTACTGGTGCTGCAGGCAAAGACAGGCGTCAGCATTTTACTTCAGTTGCTCATCTTGAAGCAGTTGAGCATTTTCTGCATATTTCAAAAGGTTAAGACATAGCATTGATGATGCTTAAATACACAAGTACCAAGGATATCAGAAAGCAACATTACATTGTTAGAAATCGGTAAGCTGAATCGATTCTCCAGTTTTAGAGTAAGGCTTTCATTCATGGAAGGTACCTGACAGCAATTATTATCACACTGTCCAGTTGATTAGCAGACCTTTAGCTATGATGAAAATTTAGTTTGTTGACAGATGCATCCTTGACCTGTAACTTATTGCAATTACTTTGTTTCCTTCATTAACAACTGATTTCCTGAAATACTGAATCATCTGTGTTTAAAACACAAATTCATCCCTAAGTTGGAAGCAATTGTAGAGCCTTCATTTTTTCTTACTGACACCCCGTTGCAGTCGGATTTTATCCTTTGTTAGGCAACCTCCCCCCCCCCCCCAATACTTACTTGTGCTTTCAAGTCTTACACTTTTAGACCCGTCAAAAAATTACACAGGAGTATCCGAAAATACTTAACAACATCCAGCTCAGTCAAGCATCGTCTTTGAACATACCTGGGGTATCATTCTCGCGTCATAAATCGTGGAAAGGCCATATTACCGTTCTTGTAAAATCTACTTCCAAGAGGTTAGGCGTACTAAGCTGACTCCATGCTTTTTACCTCCGAAGAGCTGTTGACTTTATTCAGGGTTTTTATTGGTCCCTGCGTAGAGTACAACTCTCGTCTGTGTGTGTGTGTGTGTGTGTGTGTGTGTGTGTGTGTGTGAGAGAGAGAGAGAGAGAGAGAGAGAGAGAGAGAGAGAGAGAGAGAGGAGGATTTTCCCCACATTCAGCTCTTCTCAACAGGGTAGAATCAAAGGCTTTTCGTCTCATTAACTCCCTTCAGCCTGTCTCTTCGCCACAGTGTTCCATCTTTGTCTCTTTTCTATCGCTGCTTCAATGATCACTGTTCTTCTTAACTGTCTGCTTGCATCCCTTTTCCATTACAATAGGCCCGTTGCAGCTATCTGGCAGTAAACTCGCCTTTCTCTGCCACATTTCTGATGCATGAGTTAACCCATACTCCCAGTCCTTCATGTATGCGACAGCTCAACTCTGGAAATGTCTTCCTTTGCTTATATTTTCCTCTGCCTATGACTTCCAGTCTTTTAAGTGAAATGTGTTCAACCATCTCGAAATGAACGGATCTCGAAATTGACTTTCTCTCTCTCTCTCTCTCTCTCTCTGAAGAAATAATCTTGCGCTCATAACCTTTGGTTCCTTCTTTCTTGGATTTAACAAAAAAAACGCTACTTGGTCTGACGAGAACATTTTCTGCATGAACACAGTTGACCTCAAAGTTGGTTGAGACATGGTAAGATTCTAAAGTATGAACTGCAGGCTGCGGAAGGAATGCAGCCTAAGATGATTCTTGATCGATGTCCACAACATCTTGCCTAATCTGTACGTCCACTGGTGCTGAGAGTCGAGTGCTTTCTTCATCACGGTCTATAGCTGATAATGTGGTAGAATGATTAAGCCCTGAAATAAGAAAGGAAGTACGATAACTGATAATGATAAGGCCAATGGGAGTGATCATTATAAAAATCACTTGAAATCATATCACTTCGAAAATATTTCACTAACAGTCGATGTCCAGAGCTGAACACGCAGAACATCATCACTTGGGTAGATCGTAAAATATATTAATGATATCCAAATACTGTTGTCTGGAAGCACGAAGCCACTGCCTTCTGTAACACTGACAGCACTGAAGCGAATGCTAACTGCGCCCCTATCCCTTAGTACACACCCACAATACAGGGTGGAGCTCTTGGGGGGATGTTGACTTATTCAGTCATAACAGCAAATGTCCTGTGGTATTTTGAAGCTGGGACAAGTGACCACTGGGGGATTTAAGATCATTAAAGGAACTGATTTTTAAACTGTTGAGTTAATAATTGTCTTCATTCTATCTGTCTGTCTAGATTTTGTATTTACACCTACTGCTGCTGCTACTGCTACTACTTCTACTACTACTACTTTTCACCATAATATATAACTCGAGTTAATCCGGTACATTCAGATCTCAGTCTGACTTTGACCCATTTCATGTAATTTGAGCTGTGCAAAATCACCCCTTGATTGATTTTATAGGCTGCCTGCTGATTCTTTAAGTTGTATGCTGTTTAGACCGGATGCTGTTTATATCGTAACGCGATTCGTTACCGTTTTACTGCCGAAACAACTGGGACGCTTCCATGGCACCTGAGCTCACCAGCAATCTGGAGATTGAACATTAATAAAGCGCGGATCTTGTATATCTATGAACAAACTGAAAACGGATGGGAGAATTGACTGTGGTGTAATCCCGTAAGCAATGGTGCTTTTAACTTCCATTTTTACTGTAACAAGCGAAGGTTCCAACACCTTTGGCTTCTCCATCCAGTCCATTTATCATGCGCTCATCTGCCTAACAATCACGGAAGTTTACATTAAGAAAATTATGCTGTCATATGAAATGAGTCCGGGTGATTCCATCTTATCTTCTGTGCTACTGTTGTCACTCTCTCCCTAGTTTCCTTAGCCCTACTTTCATTTTTACTGAATACTAGTAGCACGTTACAGAAGTTTGTGGAAGTTATCCTCGTAGATATGGTTTTCTTCTTTGTCACTCCTAGTGAGTTTTCTGTATTATTATACATGGCTAACTTATCAAAAAACAAATATTTCGAGTTTGTGTGTGTGTGTGTGTGTGTGTGTGTGTGTGTGTGTTGTCCACACACCCAAGGCCAATAACACTACCATTAGGTGCATTAGGTTTCTAACTCTTTACCTGTGAATGTGACAATGTATATGTATC
>JAGKTI010010154.1:0-29155 GCA_018397915.1 Birgus latro
AGACAGACGCTACGAGAGTGTAAACATACCCGATCGGCGCAGGCGGGAAATTCAAACTGATGCGGTCCCAAAAAATCGATTTTTTTTCCCCCGAATTTTTTGGCATTTTGGGGGTTGGGCAGCCCAGAATATCCGAATAGTGAGTATATCCGAGTATTGGACGTCCGAATATTAGAGGGATTACTGATAATTGTAAATGTGTACAAAGGAAAGGGTGATGCCCTGGAAAGAGGAAATTACAGAGGTATAAAGCTCTTAGATCAGATAATGAAAGTAATGGAGAGAGTTCTAGAAGGTATGATTAGAGAAAGAGTGAATATTGATGAGATGCAGTTTGGGTTTATGCCAGGCAGGGGGACCACTGATGCCATATTCATTGTTCGACCGCTTCAGGAAAAATATATTGGAAAGAAAAGGGAATTGTATTTTGTTTTTGTTGATTTGGAAAAGGCCTTTGACAGAGTCCCTAGAGAGGTGGTGAAGTGGGCAATGAGAAAGCTAGGGTTGGAAGAGTGGCTGGTTAGGGTGGTTATGGCCATGTACATGGGTGCTCGCACCCAGGTAAGAGTGAATGGAGCTTTGAGTGATGAGTTTTCTGTGAATGTTGGTGTGCATCAGGGGTCAGTTTTGAGTCCCTTGTTGTTTATCATGGTGCTTGAAGCCCGCTCACGTGACTTCAGAGATGGACTCCCATAGGAGATGCTGTATGCTGATGATTTGGTGTTGATTGCAGAAAATGAAAAGGAGGCAGAGGAAAGATTTAAGAAGTGGAGAGATGGTATGGGATACAAGGGCTTAAGGGTAAATGCAGATTAAACAAAATGTATGATATCTAGGGTTGGTGGCGATACAATCAGAGGAGAGGGAGAGTGGCCATGTGCAGTTTGCCACAAGGGTGTGGGAAGTAATTCCATCTTGTGTAGTGTTTGTGATAAGTGGGTGCACAAGAGATGTAGTGGTTTTAGAGGTAGACTGCGAGATGATGCTGATTTCATGTGTGTGGCGTGTCGGGGAGAGCAGGTGGAGATTGTTAGGCGTGAGAGGGTTGAACTTGCAGGTGAGTCTCTTGAGTGTTTGGAGGAGTTAATCATTATTTGGGAGACATGTTATGTGTCGGAGGTGGGGCTGGAGTTAGCTCGGTTGCTAGGGTGAGAAGTGGTTGGAAGAAGTTCAGGGAGCTGTTGCCTCTCCTGACATTGAGAGGACTCTCCTTACGTGCTGATGGGCCTTTGTATGCAGCATGTGTTAGGAGTGTGATGCTGTTTGGTAGTGAGACCTGGGCAGTAAAGTAAGAGGATATTCGCAGGTTTAAACGTACAGAAATGACAATGATTAGGTGGATGTGCAGTGCGTCCCTGCGTGCAAGGCCTGGGGGGGCTGGGTTTACGATGGAAGAGTTGAGAGGTAGGATGGGACTGGAGTGTATTGGTGTTGTGATGAGGAGAGGTAGGCTGAGGTGGTTTGGACATGTGGAGAGGATGGGGGATGATAATTGGGTACAGAGGGTGAGAGGTGTTAATATAGGGGAAGGGGTTGGGAGGGGTAGTTCGAGAAAGGCATGGGACTAGGTCATTAAGTTTGACTTAAGGGTTAAGGGACTGAACAGGGAGGCTGCCAGGGATCGAGCAGCGTGGAGAGCCGCCATTAGGTGACCAAGGCCGACGCATGCAAGCATGTTGGAGCCTTCAAAAATGAAAACAACAACTCTCTCTTGACTTCTGTCCTTCCTACAGGGTCCAAGCTTCACTTCCATATGTCAGAGTTGGTATCACAATACTTTCATGTAACAACTTTTTCAATTCCATGCTCACCTCCCTGTTTCTTATCACTGCTTTCAACGAACCAGCAACCTTCCTTCCCTGCTGCACCCTTTCGAGCACTTCACCCTCCAGACTTCATCCTTACTCATCACACTGCCCAAGTACTTAAATTCACTCACATTCTCCATATCCTTCCCATCCAATCTCACTGTACATTCACTGGCTTCACGTCTCTCAAAAACTACTAATTGTGCTGTGTTAAAAATATTATTCTATGAAAATACTGTCTCTTCAGTTTAATGATTAGGGGAGCTCAGGAAGTTTACTGTATTACTGTATTTGAGGAGTCTGGAATTAGAAATGCACAAGTGTCATTTTATTTTCATTTTATTTGTTTATTTATTTTTCTTAATGAGTAAATGAGCCATAAGGTTTCAGAAAATGTTACTTAGCAACTCATGAAGATATCTGCCTGGGGTATATTTCATTATAATGCTTAAACGTTCAGGATTTTTGTGTGTACATAACAGTAATTATCATGCAGTGCTCACTGTGTGACCCACAGTTGTTCATTAACTCATTTTTTAGTCAGTATACATGATATTGGTGTGCTTCTCATTATTTAGGGACAAACATGGATAGCAAATAATGTAACTCATCAAAATGGCTTTCACCTAAATATTGATTCGTTTCGTTTTTAAAGGCCCCAACATGCTTGCATGCGTCGGCCTTGGTCACCTAATGATGGCTTTCCATGCTGCTCGATCTTTGGCAGCTTCCTTGTTCAATCCCTTATCCCTGAGGTCACACTTAATGACCTCGTCCCATGTCTTTCTCTGTCTACCCCTCCCAACCTCTCCCCCGATATTAACACTTCTCACCCTCTGCACCTAATTATCATCCCCCATCCTCTCCAAATGTCCAAACCACCTCTGCCTACCTCTCCTCATGACAACACCAATACACTCCAGTCCCATCCTACCTCTGAACTCTTCCATCGTAAACCCAGCCCCCCCAGGCCTTGCACGCAGGGACGCACTGCACATCCACCTAATCATTGTCATTTCTGTATGTTTATGCCTGCGAATATCCTCTTCCTTTACTGCCCAGGTCTCACTGCCATACAGCATCACACTCCTAACATATGCTGCATACAAAGACCCTTTAGCACATAAGGAGAGTCCTCTCAGTGTCATGAGAGGCAACAGCTCCCTGAACTTCTTCCAACCACTTCTCACCCTAGCAACCAGGCTAGCTCCAGCCCCACCTCTGGCACATAACATGTCTCCCAAATAACAAAACTCTTCCACACACTCAAGAGACTCACCAGCAAGTTCAACCCTCTCACACTTAACAATCTCCACCTGCTCTCCCCGACATGCCGCGCACATGAAATCAGCATTATCTCGCAGTCTACCTCTGTTGCCACTACATCTCTTGTGCACCCATTTATCACAAACACTGCACAAGATGGAATTACTTCCTGGCAACCATCATCCACTCACTTGATGTAGTGCTGCCTACTTTTTCCTTAGCCTTTATCATTCTTTTTCTGTGCCTGCCCTCCTCTCTTCCTATTTTTCCCATCTTTCCTGTCACTTTTTATTGCTTTTCTTTCCTTTACAGGTGGCTTTACATTGAGTGACACGCCAAATGGTTTCCTGTAAGCCAAGAAACCATTTGCAATGCTGGGTGGTAACCATATAACCAAACCATACATGCTCCCTACGTGTCAACAAGTGGGTTGGTGGAGGGTTAGTGCCCCTCCCCATAAAACAAATAACTCAAGTCAAATGGCCACCCCTTACGGGATTATGGTGTCTGGCAGTAGATAGATAGATAGACCTTTGTGGCAAACTGCGCATGGCCACTCTCCCTCTCCTCTGATTGTACCGCCACCAACCCTAGATATCATCACTTTTGTTTTATCTGCATTTACCCTTAATCCCTTGGGCCCCATGCCATCTCTCCATTTCTTAAATCTTTCCTCTGCCTCCTTTTCATTCTCTGCAATCAACACCAAATCATCAGCATACGACATCTCCCACGGGAGCCCATCTCTGAAGTCACGTGAGAGGGCTTCAAGTACCATGATAAACGACAAAGGACTCAAAACTGACCCCTGATGCACACCAACATTCACGGAAAACTCATCACTCAAAACTCCATTAACTCTTACTTGGGTGCGAGCACCTACGTACATGGCCATAACCACCCTAACCAGCCACTCTTCCAGCCCTAGCTTTCTCATTGCCCACTTCACCATCTCTCTAGGGACTTTGTCAAAAGCCTTTTCCAAATCAACAAAAACAAAATACAATTCCCTTTTCTTTCCAATATATTTTTCCTGAAGCTGTTGAACAATGATTATGGCATCAGTGGTCCCCCTGCCTGGCATAAACCCAAACTGCATCTTATCAATATTCTCTCTTTCTCTAATCATACCTTCTAGAACTCTCTTCATTACTTTCACTATCTGATCTAAAAGCTTTATACCTCTGTAATTTCCCCTTTCCAGGGCATCACCCTTCCCTTTGTACACATTTACACTCTTCAGCCAATCATCTGGGACAACACACTCATATATTACCCTATTTATCAGGTTAGTGACTAACCTCACTCCAGTATCTCCTGAGGCCTTCAACATTTCAGCAGTCAACCCAGACACACCTGCCGCCTTCCCCACTCGCATCCTGCCTATTGCCTGACTCACAGTAGCAGCGCCAATCAAAGGTCAAGGGCCAAACACTGGATCTACTGGCTCCAAACCTTCCCTATCCCAGTCAAACTCCTCATTCAACAACTGGCTATAATGCTCTCTCCATGCATCTTTAATATCCGCACTGTTCACCACTACCCTTCCATCATCATTCTTCACACACTTCTCACCTACAATGTCCCGATTATCCCTCTTCATCTGATTTGCCACCCTAAAAATCGTAGTTTTCCTTGCCTCATGATTTAGATTATCAAGTAAATGTCTCTGTGACTCAGACTTCCCCTGTATACCTCTCTTCTAGCCCTACGCTTAGCAGCCAAATACTCTTCCCTGTTACCACCCTTCTTCCATTCCCGGAAAACAGTACACAACACCAATAATTTGTTTGGGAAGAAAAATAAAAGGCACAATAATTGTATCTAGGGCTGAGGGCTGTACTCTCAAAGAAGAGGGAGAGTGGCCATGTGCGATCTTCCACAAGGGTGTGGGAAGTAATTCCATCTTGTGCAGTATTTGTGATAAGTGGATGCATAAGAGTGGTAGTGCTATTAGAGGTAGACTGCGAGATAATGCTGATTTCATGTGTGTAGTGTGTCAGGGAGAGCATGTCGAGACTGCCAGGCGTTGAAGGAACATGCTGGTGAATCTCCTGAGTGTGTGGAAGAGTATTGTTATTTGGGAGACATGTTATGTGATGGAGGTGAGGCTGGAGCTAGCTCTGTGGCTGAGTGAGGAGTGGTTGGAAGAAGTTAAGGGAGCTGTTGCCTCTCCTGACATTGAGAGGGCTCTTCCTCCGTGCTCAGGGATCTTTATATGCGGCATGTGTTAGGAGTGTAATGCTGTATGGTAGTTATACCAAGGCAGTAAAGGAAGAGGATATTCGCAGGCTCAAGCCTACGGAAATGGCAGTGATTAAGTGGATGTGCAGTGTGTCCCTGAGTGCGAAGCCCGAGGAGGCTAGGTTTACGATGGAAGAGTTGAGAGGTAGAATGGGACTGGAGTGTATTGATGTTGTGATGAGGAGAGGTAGACTGAGATGGTTTGGGCATATGGAGAGGATGGAGGATGATAATTGAAAGTGAGAAGCGTTAATGCTGGGGGTAGTGTAGTTCAAGGTAGACCGAAGTAAGGCCTGGGACGAGGTCATTTAGTGTGACCTCAGGGATAAGGGACTAAATAGGGAACCTGTCAGAGATTGAGCAGCATGGAGAGCCACCATTAGGTGACCAAGGCCGATGCATGCAAGCATGTTGGTGCCTTTAAAATGAAATGAAATTAACAGTACATAGGGCAAAACACAAATTTAGCACTGGGAGAAGAGTTTACCCTACTAGCGTCACCAGGCTCTGCCAAATCATCAGTACCACTCGTGATCATTAATAGATGTGCATGGTTGTAGAAATATTGTACACTAGAAAAATAAGTGTCAGGATATGTTCACACAATGTGAGGTAGACCACCAAACAGAGCCAGGAGCATAACTGTAAACAAAACAGGCAGGGAGGAAATGGTAGGAGCATGCTGAGTGGGTTGAAATTTGAAATCTTGTTATGATTCACCAGGGCTGCCCAGATGTTAAACTAGCCGTGCTGCCATTAGCTCAGGTGGCAGCAACATGACTGTTTAGTGAGCAAATGAGAGTGTAAATACACTTGGTCCTGCTGCATCACAACAGGACACACACAGGCACAAATTATTGTGCTTCCACTGGACTTGCAACCTTATTTGGAGGCTCAGAATGCCTCACATATGCCCTCCTCAGACAGAGGGAATTTGTATGAAAACAGTGCTCTGCTTAACTCCATTTTGTCTTGGATGGCACATGCAGTCTTCTGTTTCTTGATACCTCATTTATGAACAAACATGAAATTAGCCAAGTGTTATATAAGCATTATGTTTTTATAATCTTAGATTGTTGAGTATAATTTATATCTAATATTTTTTTTTTCAGAAATTGAGTAATGACCACGTATGCTATTTCCTGTATCAAATCTTGCGAGGTCTAAAATACATCCACTCGGCCAATGTGCTTCACCGGGACCTGAAGCCATCAAATCTACTCCTAAACACCACCTGCGATCTCAAGGTAAATTTGCTCTAGCAGCTCTTTTATCAGGATAGAGGCATTGGTAAAATTTTTTGCATTACTTTAGTTAGAATAAGTGAAGTCCACTCGATGTACTGCTGCTTTGGGAGTCTGCCCTTTCCTCTCTTTTTTCCTTCCTCTTCTGTCTTTCTTTCTTTCATTCATTCCTCATTCTTCTGCCTACGGGTGACTTTACACTCCCTCTTCTGTCTTTCTTTCCTTCATTCTTTCCACTTCCTTCTGCCTATGGGTGACTACACTGAGTGACAAGCCAAATGGTTTATTGTACACCGAGAGACCATTTACTACGCTGGGTGGTAACCATATAATCAAATTATGGCACCTGGTGGTTTGGTGGGTAATTAAGGCACTTCAGTTTGATTGAGCCAATGCAGGTTTATATCCAGAGGATAGTTGGGGTTTATTGCTCACATAATGCCTCTCAGAGATGAGTGAGGCTGGTCACTCTCATCTTAACCTGCCCAGTCCCAACCGGTTTTTTACCCAGCCTACTCCCAGATCCCGACCGATTTTCAACTTTTTGTTTTTTGGCTGAAATCTTCACTTTTGGTGAGAAACATCGAAAAGTCATGGAGAAATCGCGATCCTGAGGTTAGATATGTTGATACTGGTGTCAGTCAACCTTACATTTTCCTTCTTTTTCAGGGTACCTGGCTAAAGTAAACGAATATGGAAGGGTTAACTAATTCAAGACACTTTAAATTACATATTTATATCATTTATTTGGTATGAATTTATGTGTAGTACAAGAGTATATTGGTTTTCACACAATAATATAGGTGTTTATAAGCATTGTTCACTCACCCAAAACCCCAGTATATGGCACCTTCTTTTATGACATTACCACCTCATCACTTCTGTTTGTTTCTACCTTTAGCTTCTTTGTGTCTTTGTCCTTCACCTCAGGAATCACTTTCATCGTGAATTTCGTCATTGGAGAGACCATGGGGCAACATACATTTGCTGGCCAGGTTACAGCTAACAGGTGAATTGCCCAGTGTGGGGGGAGGGGGGAAAGAGGGGGTTAGGTGGGGCCAGGCAGTATCCCCGCTTGGCAGTAGGTAGAGGAAGGTCTCCCACATATGCCTACCAAAAATCCCCCGCGAATGTTGAAAAATGTGCACACAGTGGGCCTTGCTATTGAGTGACGTACGTTGCACGTCATTGGGTCTGTCCGCAGAAAAAAGTAGCGACGTGCATCGTACGTCGGTGGGACTCAGCAGGTTAAATGTCAGGACCAACCTTCCTAGCCCTGGGTTCCTACGCTCCTCATGGGGCAACATAGGATTGGATAATGGATGGATGGTAGAATCGTTCACCAACAGTCAGCCAGACTGTTTGCTGAGTTTTTCTGCAGTGTTCTGTATCTCCTTAGAGAGAGATAAGGGAAGGTTAGTATTAGAATGCGAACAACCGCACTCACCCACCTCACATCGCAAACTGACCAGGCCCCGGCTGCTCGCTGCAGGACCCTTCCGTTGATGTCACCACTCGGGACATAACAGGTGTGTGCGCACACACACGCTAACAGCAATATGCACTAAAACTCTCGTCGTCTCTTCTTAATTTGACGAAAGATTCCAAGGACAAAGCTGAATGGACTGTTGGCGTCCGATACACACTATGTATCCAATACATAGACTTTTGTGTAAGTACCATCAAGACCCGATACACACTGTGTATCCAATACATAGACTTTTGTTTAAGTACCATAAAGACCCAGTCTGTGGTCACATACAGATCTGTGATGTCCCTTGAAGTATTATAATCCTTCTAGTCCCGGCTGACTGCTTCACACAGCTGCTCGTTCGAGGCACCTTTCTTGATGAGACAGTCAGCCAGTTGTTGTGAAGTATCCACCCAAGATACTTCATCAATCTCCCCTTGCTCCAGCATGTAATACAGCAATTTCAGTGCTCAATTTCCTGTCTTCTACGCTCCTACAGGAGTAAAGTGCATCCACCAGACTCTTGTTGTCGACGAAACACTTTATTTTGAACTTTCCACATCGCAATATGTTGACGAGATATACAGCAGCCTCAGCACATTCAAGCAGTGCAAGTACTTCAGCAGATAAGGTGGATTTGACGACCCTCCTGATGTTTTTTGTCTGCTTGAATATGGGACATCTCGCCTCACTAGCATCTCGTAAGACGATCACAAAACCTCCCTGAGACCCATTGCGTACAAGGTTGGCAAATGAGGTATCCCAAAAGCACTCTATATAACAGTCGTCGAGCGGCCCCATTCTCGGAATGTATAGCTTCATGTTGTCAGTCTTCACCCTTGCAATCAACTTGTTGAGTCTAAGCAAATCCGCTACAATAGCTCGGTTGCTAGTCACACTCAACGTTTTCGTTTTCGTTTTCGTTTTTGAAGGCTCCAACATGCTTGCATGCGTCGGCCATGGTCACCTAATGGCGGCTCTTCATGCTGCTTGATCCCTGGCAGCCTCCCCGTTCAGTCCCTTAACTCTTAAGTCACACTTAATGACCTCGTCCCATGTCTTTCTTGGTCTGCCCCTCCCCCAGTATTAACACTTCACACCCTCTGTACCTAATTATCATCCCCCATCCTCTCCACATGTCCAAACCACCTCAGCCTACCTCTCCTCATGACAACACCAATACACTCCAGTCCCATCCTACCTTTCAACTCTTCCATCGTAAACCCAGCCCCCCCAGGCCTTGCACGCAGGGACGCACAGCACATCCACCTAATCATTGTCATTTCTGTACGTTTAAACCTGCGGATATCCTCTTCCTTTACTGCCCAGGTCTCACTACCATACAGCATCACACTCCTAACACATGCTGCATACAAAGACTCATTAGCACGTAAGGAGAGTCCTTTCAATGTCAGGAGAGGCAACAGCTCCCTGAACCTCCTCCAACCACTTCTGACCCTAGCAACCGAGCTAACTCCAGCCCCACATACGGCACATAACATGTCTCCCAAATAACAAAACTCCTCCACACACTCAAGAGACTCACCTGCAAGTTCAACCCTCTCACGCCTAACAATCTCCACCTGCTCTCCCCGACACGCCGCACACATGAAATCAGCATCATCTCGCAGTCTACCTCTAATACCACTACATCTCTTGTGCACCCATTTATCACAAACACTACACAAGATGGAATTACTTCCCACACCCTTGTGGCAAACTGCACATGGCCACTCTCCCCCTCCTCTGATTGTACCGCCACCATCCCTAGATATCATCACTTTTGTTTTATCTGCATTTACCCTTAAGCCCTTGTACCCCATACCATCTCTCCACTTCTTAAATCTTTCCTCCGCCTCCCCTTCATTCTCTGCAATCAACACCAAATCGTCAGCATACAACATCTCCTGTGGGAGTCCATCTCTGAAGTCACGTGAGAGGGCTTCAAGCATCATGATAAACAACAAGGGACTCAAAACTAACCCCTGATGCACACCAACATTCACGGAAAACTCATCACTCAAAACTCTATTCACTCTTACTTGGGTGCGAGCACCCACGTACATGGCTATAACCACCCTAACCAGCCACTCTTCCAACCCTAGCTTTCTCATTGCCCACTTCACCACTTCTCTAGGGACTCTGTCAAAGGCCTTTTCCAAATCAACAAAAACAAAATACAATTCCCTTTTCTTTCCAGTATATTTTTCCTGAAGCGGTCGAACAATGAATATGGCATCAGTGGTCCCCGTGCCTGGCATAAACCCAAACTGCATCTCATCGTTTATGTCACACATTTCAAAGGCAATATCTGGCCGAGTGTGTGTGGCAGTCCAATTGAGTTGCCCAATTATAGCTCGGTACTCCACTTTTTCAGACTTGGACAGCTCTCCTGATTTTGCTGCTGCACAATGTCTACTCGGCATGACTGGTTTCAAAGGTGAAGTGTACTGGAATTGGTCGAGCATTATGCTGCCATTGGTGTTGGAGATGACGTTGAGGCCAACGTATTTGAAGGCTTTTGATTCCGAACTGCCGACGAGGAATATATGTACCAACCTAAAGGATGTCATAGACATAAATGCATACAATACCTTCAACTTTGCCACTATTGCTCCAAAAGAACAGTGCTGAATGCAGGGAGGACACTTTAGCTCCGAGATGCAACAATTGATATTTTACGTGCAGATACTAATGCGTAGCATTATCACAAAGGCCGTAAACTGTTTTCTTTAGTCTCCATAACTTACCATTTGCATATTCAGGCGGAGGACATAAATGAACAACTTTCTCAATGTCTTTACCTTGCAGGTAGGCAGCTTTCATGTCCGTAGCATGGTAGTCCAGTTGGTTGGTGGAGACCAAAGAAAGTGTCAAACGCACAGCTTCTTTTGAGCATGTAGGAGAGTCTTTTCGGAGAACCACTGTGTCTCCCTCAGATCCTCTGGTGACTAAATAGGCTTTAACAATTGGCTTTCCATTTTTCATTTTTTTCATGACAACCCATCGAACCGTTATGGCATCTTGCCCATCGTCTACATCATTATTCTGCCAGTTTGTAATTTCATTTTCCTTGGTGCATAATACATCCCCAGAGTTGAAAAGAACAAGCATTTCTGCATCATCATCAACCACTTCCCATGTGCTAAAATCATTTTGCAAATCCACACAATCAGTGTTGCTGTCAGAGTCCCTCTTCATATTGTAACAGTGTTTGTACTTTCCAGTGGCTTTACTCGCCACTTTCTGACTGTATTCACTTTATACGTTGACCAGTAGAAACTTTGGGAGGATGATTAATCGGAGTAGAAGCTGTGGGAGGCTCATCAACCAGAATTGCACCATTTTCCGACGCGTCATCACTGCTGACACTGCCCTCAACTGTAGTATTTTGCTGTGGAGCGCATGATAGACAACACAAGTGCGTTCGCACATAGACACCGCTCACCAGAATTTGTTTCCCATCTCTGCCTATTACAGTTCCAGGACAGTGCCACACATGACTGTCATTTCTTTTGTAGAAGACTTCGTCTCCATTTCAGATGTTGTTTATGTCACTCGAACTTATGTTGTACTGCGGAGCCCTAGCCAAACATTCATCTGATTCAGTCTTTATAAACTCTTGTCTTGCTAAATGAAGACCATCCAAATTGTCCCTCACAATTTTTGATGGTAATGTAGGTTTCAAGGCTGGAGGATCACTTGCATACATATTAGGCAGGCCAGGGTTTTGACCAAAAACAAGTTGGTTAGGAGAAAAACCTGCATAGTTTTTGAGAGCATTTCTTGCCAATACTGCCCATGCCAAGGCCACATCCAAGTCACACTGGCTATCAGCCATTTTCTTCCTAACAACATCACTAGTGACTGCATTTTGATGCTCACATACTCTGTTGCTCCATGGACTCTCTGCAGACGTCGTCATGATCTTGATATTGAAGGCCTCTCCCAATGCTTGCATTTCAGCATTGTTCCATTCACAACCATTATCTGTAAGATTTTTTCCAGGTACGCCAAACACAACAATCCAGCTCCGAAATACTCCTTTGATAATGGTGGCCGCACACTTTATTAGGGGAGGCGGTAGCTCGATCGGTAGAGAGTTGGCTTGCAGTCCCGTGGGACCCAGGTTCGAATCC
Organism: Birgus latro; assembly: GCA_018397915.1. Classification (NCBI taxonomy): domain Eukaryota; kingdom Metazoa; phylum Arthropoda; class Malacostraca; order Decapoda; family Coenobitidae; genus Birgus; species Birgus latro. Next base: position 12,173 of record JAGKTI010010154.1, read on the forward strand.
TCTCTGAGGCAGGGAACAGTTTAAGGATTTGAATTTCATTAAAATCAGGCTTTACTGATCTACCAGAAGACCCGCCAACATGTCGTAAAAATAACCCCGCTAATACCAATACACCAGTCCTGTATGAGACAGCCCTAGCATGTATTCAATATGGACGGTGGGTGTTAGCGCCGAAGTGGTGACATGTAGAGGTGTATGAGGACGGCTGGGCCTTGATAGCAGGCTGTAAAGCCTATGCCCAGAGTTGGACACATAAAAAAAAAAAAAAAAATTCATTGCAATACATGGTCGTCAAATCAACAAGGACTAAGAAATAATGCCTTCTCCAAGCTTTCAAATCCATGGCTATGACTTTGTTAAATTTAGACGCCATGGGCAAACTGACTGTGGGTCAGGGTTTGGCTTTCTTGAATCTGCAACAGACTGTACTTTTATCAGATACAGCCTTGATATCCCGCTCCAGTTCTGAACTTTTAATCCCAGCATCTGTAATCAGTTTAATTAGTTTTGCCGACGTTGGTTGTTCAAATTGCGTGCGAAGCTTTGAAGCCGTTTTTTTCTACTTCACCCCTAAGTGATGTCAGCGTGATCATTTCACAAAACTCTCAGCCTAGTCATAAAGGAATTGGAAGCAAGTAATGGCCTGAAGATGAGGACTTCAAATTAATGATAGTTCCACAAATTTTGACCTCGTGACTTTCAGAGTTAATCAGCATTTTTGGTCTTTTCATGGAACATTTGCTCAGCAGCAAGGGAATATTGCAGTTCACAACATCAGTCACAGTGGTTGCACACATATTTCTAATGTAGCAGGGCAGAGTAACACGTTTGAGGGAAGAAACTGTGACGCCATCAGCGAAAGTAAACATTGAGGATGACCTTTCTTCTGTTATAGCTTCACGTTCCTAATCACTGACCTCACTTAGATAGCAATTGATCCATTCATCTCCACATACAGTTGTAGAACACCCTGTGTCTAGAACAGCATATCCCTTAGATTCTTCTACTAGTGTCTGTAATTTACCTTTACTTGCATCATCATCTGCATAGCCCATAAATAATGACAGATGCACTGTTTCAGAATTTTCTTCTCGACTGCCGTTATTTTCGGATGCATCTGGACAGTCATGTGCCCAATGAAATCTAGAATCACATACTAAACACCTCAATACCTTTCCGTCAGGCCCGAGCGGGTTTTGCTTCCTGCTGGTGGATGAGCGTTGGGAAATTGAGTGGCTCCTAGCAGAAGTGAGGCAGGTGACACCAACAAAAAAACCAAGAAAACAGCGGTTGAACTTTTGGGTATCTCGGAGTCTGGGTCAATTCTTGCCTCACTACTGCATCAAGTCGCTCAAGATTCTGGGATGCTCTCTGCTGTCAGCCACTGTTTTCTCGGCTGTCACTTGCATTGGTAATTCAATAATGTTACATCTTGTTGAATTCCCCCCCCAGGATTATGGCCCTTAAAGACCTTTCTGGTTCCAATTTCAAGGCAAATTTTTACACAGAGAGACTCTGTACGCCTATTCCAGACAGGTGCAAGTGATAACTCAGTTTCGAGCTCCGGGTCACTTACCTCACTTCCGTAGGGAACGCCTCAATTCTAGCAGATATGGTTGAATATCGGCCACCACCCCGACCTTGATCACGTACTGCACCACCCCAAAACAGTGTTCGTCCTTGTCAAGTACCTCTAACGTAAAAAATTTCCTCATCCCCGACTTCGTCATTCCAAAACACTGGTTCACTCTTTACCTCACTGGCAGACTTTGATGCATAGTTCTGCCCGCATATTTCACCAGCGAAAATACGATTCAGGGCAGATATCTTATTTTCATAAGTCACCTCAGTAATTGCAGACATCACTAGTTGTTGCTCATTATCTGAAAGTTTGCATGAAACCAGAAGCATAAAAGCCATCACAGAATTCAGCAGTGCCATATGGGTCCTGCTTAGTAAATCTGAAATAAACATGCTCAAATTCTGCCACGAACTTACGTTTGTTCATATCACCGGCTTTTCTGAAGTTGTACAATTCATGAAAAGCTGCAAACTGCCGACATCCTTTGTCCGTGAGAAATAAAGTGTCTAGTTTGTTCAACAAGGTTTGAACACCATTATCTCGTTTCAAATCAGCAGCGTCAATTTCCGAAGATGCCACCCTCACTCTTCCTGACAATGAAAGGTGAATAGCTAGAGCCTGCTTCTTTTTCGGTAATCTGTCAGTTCGCACCAGATGTCGTTGTCCTTCTTCCAACTCTCATAGGCAGAGTCATTTTCAAGTTTTGGAGGCCACTTAGTTGAGCACAGTACCATTATGTCTGAACTACACTCTGCTACCAGTATTAGATTGCGAACAACTGCTCTCACCTGCCTCACATCGTGAACTGACCGGGCCCTGGCTGCACACCTCAGGACCCTTCCGGTGACATCACCACCCGGGATGTGACAGATGTTTGTGTGCACACATACACTAACAGCAGTATGCACTAACAGTTTGAACAGTAACTGTCGTATATAGTTGCATTCAATGTGAGAACATTATCCATCCATCCATCATCCAATCCTACGTTGCCCCATGAGGAACGTAGGAGCCCGGGACTAGGCAAGTTGGTCCTGACATTTAAGATGAGAGTGACCAGCCTCACTCATCCCTGAGTGGCATTACATGAGCAATAAGCCCCAACTATCCCTTGGATATAAACCTTCACTAGCTCAATCCGATTGGAGCCACCACCAGGTGCCATAATTTGGTTATTTGGTTACCATCCAGCATGGTAAAGGGTTTCCTGGTGTACAGGAAACCATTTGGTTTGTCACTGTGTGTACAATCACCCACAGGCAGAAGGGAGAGGAAAGACTGAAGGAAAGAAAGACAGAAGAGGGAGTATAAAGTCATTCATAGGCAGAAGGACGACGAAAGAATGAAGGAAAGAAAGACAGAAGAGGATGGAAGGAAAGAAGGATGGAGGAGAGGAAAGGGCAGACACCTGAGAGCATCACTACATCGAGTGAGTTGATGGTGAGCGCCCCCACCTACCACATAAGACCTTCAAAATGTCATTTGGAGGGTGAAAAACCTGCATTCTTTAATATTATTACTGATGATGAAAATGATATGCAAGCTGCAGTAATGATGTGATTATTGAAACCACAAGAACAGTGAATTGGAAACTGGAAACTGAAGAATAAGTTAAGACAGTACATTTTTATGTTGCCACTGACTTTAATAGGTGTATACTGTACAGTATAGATGCTTTTAAGACATGAAAAGTTAAGTGTGTCAGAGGGTTATTAAAGGATAAATGATTGGAAGTTTTGGAGAGAAAGATTATCAGTGCTAATGGAGAGACTAGAGCAGTATGATATAGAATGAAGAAAAGGAGAAGCTGTAGAGAGAGTAAGGAAGGGATGTTAAGCAAGAGACAAAGTATTGATAAGTTAATCTTTAGCTCTTATTATTTTTTAATGAGATTGACCTTACTTACCAGGGAAGGATAAATTAACTGTCTTACACACCTATCTGCCTTGATGCAAAATGTACAGTATTTAATAATTGTCCTTCTTGCATGGAGAAGTTGTGGCATCTTTTACAGCACTTATTCACACTAAAATTGTTCTCTTGGCTTACTGATCTCTCTTCATGGGTTGCAGATCATAATCTTTTTGATGCAAAAAATGTTAAGCATCATTATATGTGTTAAGCAAAAAAAAAATTTACACTTCATAGGTAAGAATTTATCATGCACCAAGATAATTCTTTGCAAACTAAAATGCATAGAAAAACACATGGTAACTTACCTGTATATGTAGTGATGTACAGTCCTTCCTCCAATTTTGCGAGAATATGGTCGACAAAAACCCTAGCAAAATCAAAATTCTCAAAATTGAAACAATTAAACATATGAAATAAAGGCATATTGGTCGACATCACCCCAAGGTAAGCACTTTTTCCCACTCTTTGTCTCGACTTTACCTCTTAATTTTACGATGATAAATGAAACAAACATGAACTGATGTACTGTACAGTAATATTAATAAGAAAACATCATAGGTAAGAAAAAAAAAAATGCATTTACACTGATGTGAAGACTGGCGTGGTGTAAGGGACTGGTGGCGGGGCGAGCCTTGGGTGCGGCTACTGTGACCCCACGGGGCCTATGTCGTCACTGTCACTGTCGGCAGATATTTCCACATCTTGCTGTGTTTTTTCTGCCTCTCATTTAAATCCCTGGAAGTCAGAATCGTCACTGGGGTCATCAGAATAAAAAAGGTTAGGGATGCTAGGATCGCTGGCTGCTTGGGGAGGGGTGGCAGGATGGCTGGTCGATGGGCTGGGTCTCTTGGGGTTCTCATGAATTTTGTGATTAGAGATTGCTTCCTCTTGTTAACCCAATCTCTGGAGGTCAGCATAAAAGCAAAGGGCACTTTCAACACCGTGGCATGCTTCCTGAGCCCTAAATTGGTCACATTCATTCCTCACGATGGTTTCTTTCAGCTGGTCAATGATGGCGAGGATATTGGCCAGGTTATGCATCGTTAATACTCTGCATGGTTGTGGTTGTGTTAAAAAATACGTGACTTTTGGAACTACCTTGCAAAATTGGTGAATCGCAAAGTTAAAATTCGCAAAGTTGAAGGATGTACTGTAGTTTCATAGTACAGTACAGTATTTGGGTTTGAAAATCTCAGAGGATCATGTTATGATGTCCAGGGTTTAGGTGGATCACCTAACTCAGTAGCTGTCAGAGTTTTGGATATGGTTATGTACCCTTTGGCTCTTACACCTCAGTGGGGTAATCTGGTTTGGCTTACTGATCTGTGTACAAATTAGAAGTAATTAAGAAAAAAAAAATCACATTTCTCAGTGTAGGTTTAAGGTGTAGAAACCTAAAGGTATCCATTAATAATATGCAAGTGCAATGAACCCCTTCTTTACCCCCTCCCCCACGTAGTCACTACATTTACCTGCCAAACTGACCTGACAGCTCCCCCTCCCGCGGTTTGATGGTAGTGTATATATTATTGGCACATCCAAACTATTCACTCTTTGTGATTTGTTTGTATACTGATAATCACATAAGCCCAACATGATATTACTGTTGGAAAAAATCCATCCATCCATCCATCCAATCCTATGTCGCCCCACAGAGGAGCATAGGAGCCCGGGGCTAGGCAAGTTGATCCTGACATTTAAGATGAGAGTGACCAGCCTTGCTCATCCCCGAGTGGCATTACATGAGCAGTAAACCCCAACCACCCTTGGCTACAAACCTTCACTGGATCAATCCGATTGGAACGACGTAATTACACACTAAACCACCAGGCGCAAAAATTTGGTTATATGGTTACCACCCAGCTTAGTAAATGGTTTCCTGGTGTACAGGAAACCATTTGGCTTGTCACTTAGGGTAGAGTCACCCACGGGGAGAAGGACGAGGAAAGAATGAAGGAAGGAAAGACAGAAGAGGATTGAAGGAAAGAAGGATGGAGGAGAGGAAAGGGCAGACATCCAAGAGCGGCACTACATCCGAGAGCAGCATTACATCGAGTGAGTAAAAATAATTATAAAATAACTTTGCTAGAAACAGTCAAGTGCAGTCATTGAATGGGGTGCATGACTCTCTCAGGCAGGCCAAGGTGTGTAATTGTTGCCATATGCCTCTGGAAGATATAGTACAATATCATTAGTAGAAATAATAAATAAAATAGTGATTGGTCTAAAAGAGGTTGTGTCATAGATGAATGAGCAAGCCATTGGTGCAGGCACAAATTGATCGTGACGTATCTCATGACGTCAGAATTTGTCTGACTTTCATCACAGTCTTTCATGTCAAAACATAGAGCTGTTGCCATCATGAGGTCCTCAGAAACAGCTTTATCGGGCTACCCAGAAACCCATATGCAGACATTCATTAGCGGGTGTACCAGCGAACCACGGTCATGGTTCCAGTGTCTCGTGGGCGTTTGCAAGTGACATATGGGTGTAATAATAATAATAATTAATAATAATAATCCAGTAATCTGGTCTTCTGTTTCTCAAAAGCATTAGTTCTTCCATGGAGAATTCATTAGCGTTTGACACAGCACCAGTCGAGCAGGGCAGTACTCTCGAAGTGGATGGAAAGCTGATAACAGGGAGAGGTGGAGCTCCCATTTCATCAGCCCTCAGGACTAGTTCCTGACCATCCCCCTTTGCTGAACTTTTTCAGTGTTTCAGTTACACTGAGAGTAGGCCAGCATGCTCTCCATTACAAGTTTCTCTGTCAACACCAAACTACATGCACAGTACACACTACACTTCCTTTTCAAAATTAAAAAACAATAATGGCTTCAATAAATCAGGCCTCAGAGTCCCCAGGGGGGGGGACCATAAATGCCCCCATCTGCCCCTCTCCCGGTGATGACTCAGAGAGATGCCTGGAACCACTGTCTGATTCACTTCTTCTTCATTTCTGCAACATTCATGGCCTTTCTTCTAACTTTCTTTCTGTGGAGCGCCACCTCTCCTCTTCTAAACCTCACCTTTTCCTAACAGAGACTCACCTGTCTGAGGCAACTGACAACACACCCTTTTCTGTATCCTCCTACTTTCTCTATACTCATTTCAAACCCAAAGGTGGCTGTTGTGTATATGTACGCAATGATCTATCGTCCTCTTGTGTTCCTGAACTTGATTCTTCTGAATTCTCTACTCTCTGGCTTTGGCTGTTCTGTCATTCTTTGACTAAATATATCTGCGCTGTTTACTTATCACCTAATTCTACTGACTGTCAAAAATTCTTCAACTATTTTACTTCTACGATGGAACACATTCTATCCTTTTCTCCTTTCTCGGAAATCTCCATTCTAGGAGATTTCAATGTTCACCACCACCTTTGGCTCTCCTCTCCTTTCACTGATCCACCTGGTGAACAAGCCTACACCTTTTCAATCCTTAATGACGTAGAGCAGCTTGTACAGCACCCTACCTGTATCCCTGACCGCCTTGGAGAGAGCTCCAACATACTTGACCTCTTCCTTACAACTAATCCTTCTTCTTACACTGGTAATCTTTTCTCTCCATTGGGCTCCTCTGATCATAACCTTATTACCTTAACCTGTCCTATCATTCTGGATCAGCCTGTGGACCCTCCAAAGAAATGTCGTCTGTGGCACTTTGGAGCTGCGGATTGGGAGGCCCTCAGGCCGTACTTCTTTGATTTTCCCTGGAATGATTATTGCTTCCATGGCCGGGGTCCATCTGCATGTGCCTTGCACATTACGGAGGTTATTCTCTCAGGCATGGAAGCATACATTCCTTTCTCATATCCTTTGTCTAATGCAAGAAAGCCTTGGTTTAATCACGCTTGTTCTAATGCTGCCTGCAACAAGGAGAGGGCCTATAAAAGGTACCAGAGCCAACCCACCCCTGAATCACATCTTTCTTATGTTTTTGCCCGGAATCGTGCTAAGTCTGTTCTTCGCTCTGCTAAAAATAATTTCATCTGTACTAAATGTTCTCAACTCTCCAACTAAAATTCTTCCCGCTCCTTCTGGCACTTTGCCAAAAACCTTTCTAACAACTTTACCTCATCATCTTTCCCTCCTCTTTTCTACTGTGATGGCTCTGTAGCTATTTCTTCTACTGATAAAGCAGATCTCTTCACTCAGACTTTCTCCTCCAATTCCACCTTAGACAATTCCGGTGCTATTCCTCCATCACTTCCCCTCTCTGATTTCCTCTTGACTGACATTAAAATTTCTTCAGCTGATGTATTTTCTGCCATCACTGGCTTCAATACTAACAAGGCATATGGTCCTGATGGAGTCCCTCCTGTTGTCCTCAAGAACTGTGCTTCTGTGCTTACACCCTGCCTAGGTAAACTCTTTCGCCTTTGTCTGTCAACTTGTACATTTCCCTCTTGCTGGAAGTTTGCTCTCATTCAGCTAGTCCCAAAGAAGGGTGACCATTCTCAACCCTCTAACTATCATCCAATTGCTTTAACATCCTGTGTCTCGAAAGTATTCAAGTCTATTCTTAACAGAAAAATTTAAAGCATCTTTCCTATCATAACCTTTTTTATGATCGTCAGTATGGGTTCCGTCAGGGACGCTCCACTGGTGATCTTCTCACCTACCTTTCTGACTCCTGGTCATCCTTCTTTCTGGACTTTGGCGAAAGCTTTGCCATTGCACTTGACATCTCAAAGGCTTTCGATCGAGTCTGGCATAAATCTTTAATTTCCAAACTGCCTTCTTACAGTTTCTATCCTTCTATCTGTACCTTCATCTATAGCTTCTTTTCTGGTCGTTCTATAGCCGCTGTTGTAGACGGCCATCGTTCTTCTCCTAGATCTATCAACAGTGGTGTTCCTCAGGGCTCTGTCCTGTCACAAACTCTCTTCGTTTTATTCATCAATGGCCTCCAAATCTGTACATCTAACCCTATCCACTCGTATGCTGATGATTCCACCCTTCACCTTTCCATTCAGTTTCCACAACATCCATCTCGGCAGTTACTTCAACAAACAAGGGATGAGGCTATGGGACACATAATATCTGACTTGGCTCGTATCTCTGATTGAGGCAAAAATAATCTTGTTGTTTTTAATGCATAATAAACTCAGTTCTTACATTTATCAACCCGACAAAATCTTCCTCAGGATTACCCACTAATGTTTAATAATGTCCAGCTCAGTTCTGCATCATCCTTGAACATGCTTGGGGTTTCATTCTCTCAGGATTTGTCTTGGAAAGAACATACAGTATTACATCTCTTGTGAAATCTGCTTTCAAGAGATTAGGTGTGCTAAGCCGTTTCCTAACTTTCTTTACACTTGCACAGTTGTTGACCTTGTACACGGGTTTTATTCGCCCATGTATGGAGTACAACTCTCATGTGTGGGGAGGCTCCCCACATGGAGCTCTTCTCAACAGGGTGGAGTCAAAGGCTTTTCCTCTCATTAACTCTCCTCCTCTTACTGATTCCCTTCAACCTTTGTCTCTTCGCCACACTGTTGCATCTTTATCTCTCTTCTATCGCTACTTCAATGGTCACTGTTCCTCTGAACTGTCTGCTTGCATCCCTCCACCTCTATGACGGGCACGTAGTACCCGTCTAACAACAACCTCTCACCCCTTTTCTGTCCAACTCTCTAATGCAAGAGTTAACCGTTACTCCCAGTCCTTCATTTATACGACTGGTCAGCTCTGGAACTGTCTTCCTCTGTCTGTATTCCCTACTTCCTATGATCTCCAGTCTTTCAAATGCAGTGTGTCCTGGCATCTCGAAATGAATGGATCTTGAATTTGGCTCTCTTTTGTATTGTTTTTGCTTTTGCTTGGAAGGAACAATATGTGGGCCCATGGCCTTTGGATCCTTCTTCTTTGCATTAAAATAAAAATAAAAAATTCATTTCCAACACACTCTCCCAAACTCATCTAACAAGCCTTGCAGCTTCCCTTTGTCTTCACTTAACAACACATTATCATCTGCAAACAATAGTACAGGGAGTTTCCAAACACTGCCCTCTCTCACTAGGGCCTCTCCAACATCTATTGCCCTACCTTGTATCTCTTTTATAACCCTATCCATACACAGATTGAACAAGCATGGAGACATGACACATCCTTGTTTCAATCCAACCTTCAAATAGAAAAATTCACTCAGTTCACCATCCACATGCACTGCAGCCTTTGCACACTCTTCACGGCCTGCAACGACGTCGCATCTACTCAATATATTCTTAATACTTTTCACAGTTCATGTCTATCCACCCTTGCTTTCTCCAAATCCATGAAGGCTGCATACAACTTCTTTCCCTTCTCTAGAAACTTTTCCACTAAAGATGTAAGAATGAATATCTGATCTACACAACCTCTTCCCTTCCTTAAACCTCCCTGCTCTTCTCCAACTAATTCCTCTGTTATTTCCCTAACTCTGTCAATAAGTATCCTACCATATACTTTTCCTGTTACACTAAGAAGGCAAATGATCCTATGAGTACCACACACTTCTTTTTCCCCTTTTCTTTTGTACAGGAGAATAATTATACCTGACTTCCAATCCTCCTGGACTCTGCCTTCCTCCCAGGCTAATCTGCACATCTTCCACATCCATTCTTCTAGTATCTCTCCCCCGTGCTTCAGTATTTCACCATACACTCCATCAGTTCTTGGAGCTATCCCCATTTTGACTTCATTGCTTCCACAACTTCCATCCTATTGATTTCTTCCTCTCTTCTCACATCCCTCCTCCTCCTACCCACTCCCCAGCCACTTATGCTCGCAATACTCTCTTTCTCTACTTATGCTCACAATACTCTCTTTCTCTTCTTATGCTTGCAATTCTCTCTTTCTCTACTTATGCTTGCAATACTCTCTTTCTCTACTTATGCTCGTAATACTCTCTTTCTTTATGTTCAACAATTCTTTAAAGTGTTCTCTCCATCTGCTGACTTTTTCTCCCCTCTCCGCTTGTAATCTACCATTTATATCTTTCGCTCCCCGACTAACTTCTTTAACACCCTGTATAACTCTCTTTACCCCCTTCAGAACATTTTCTGACATTCCCTCTACTTTACACTCAGATTCCTTCCAAATTACTCATTCACTCTCTTCTTCCTCTTAAAAATCTTTTCACCTCTCTCTTCCTCTCTACGTATAACTCTCTCGTCCTTCTCTTAACCTCCTCCACACCCCTGTTTCTCATCCACTCACTGTATGCTTTCTTCTTTTGTGCCACAGCTTGTCTCTCCTCTTCATTCCACCATGCTATTCCTTGCACCCTCTTTTGTCTTGTCTTCACCCCACACACCACCTCACATACTGCACAGATGTCTTCTGTGAATATCTTGCACACACCTTCCATGTCCCCCATCTGCTCCATATCATTTTTACCCAATCACCCCTCCACTTCTGTCTTATATTCTGCCTTTTTTCCAGCCTCTTGTAATGTTAATAGTGATTAATATTTTTTGTAAAAGAAAATTTGCTTAAAAATTGTTTTAGCCACTTCTTCATACCAAAAGGATATGTACCACTGCATTAATTCATGTTGATAGAGAGAGAGTGGAAGTAAGTTTACAGGGATATTGTGCATATTATCCATAGCACTTGTTATAACCAGATCTGTGACTTTGGGCTGGCGCGTGTGGCTGACCCTGAGCATGACCACACTGGCTTCCTGACTGAGTACGTGGCCACCCGCTGGTATCGTGCCCCTGAGATCATGCTCAACTCCAAGGTGAGTAGCCTGTAATGAAATCAGTAGAGCATAGGTAGTGATGTTAAAATAGGAGAACAAAGTTGATACATCACATATGTAGAGGGAAAGAGATAACAAAATTTGTTACAGTGCCAAGACTGAGGATTTTGCATGGCATACTGGTAGATTTAGCAGTGAGATACTAAACTGAGCTAAGTGTACTGCCTTCTTTTGTTTAGGAAATCCTAGCTATTTGCAAAGTCACTTGTATGTAGTGTTCACATCCAAGCTGAGACTCATGTTAGAAATGTGTCTATGCATCTGATTTTTCCAAACAGTTTCCAGAAAATATTCAAAAGAAATTTGCCAGTAGGGGCACATATTTAAACTTCCATTTTATGGAGACCAGGAAATGAACCTTGTTTTGGGGTTTCCTAAAGAAAACAAGGTGTCATTCTGATTATTTGTTTATGATTGATTTGTTTATGCCAAACTGGACAGAACCAAGCATTCCCTCCTCCTTTGAAAACCATATCAATTCATGTAGTTATCGAATTGACTCTAGTAACTGTTGTGTTGTAAAGTGCAACATAATGGGATGAGGGTAAGGAACTGGAACCTCTGCTCCCCTTTGTATAGACATAGGGATATTGTGAGTTTACTTCCCAGCGTATTGTTGCACACGGCATTGTGCCTGTATGGCATAGAAGGTATGGAGAGTGTGCTGGTGGTTCCTGGTCCCTAGTCAGATTAGAATAGTCAATGTGTTACTCCCCACCCTGTGTAAATACAGAATATATGTTTAGATGATAGTGTTGATTAACTGGTACTCATTATATATGGTATACAGTAGATGTGGTCATCCATGAGAGTGCGATTGAACTATTTTCAATTCTGTCATACAGTATTTATCTAACTTAACCACTTAACCACGGGTCATCACTCTTGTGATTATCGGTGGCAATGGGTCAAACCTACTGGGAAATAATTGAATAGTGTTACTGGTGATAATATTAGGCATTGGTATTCATATTACGGACTGTTGGGAAGTGTAAATTGGAGACTTTGTTACCCAACTTCAGAAGTCTCCATAAGTCATACGGTAGTCGACGAATGCTAAAAAAAAACATCACATGAGAAAGCTGAAGGTATGTACCATATGCATAGTTAATTATAATACTCTAGGACAAAAAACTGATTTTTGGCAAATATTTTAAAAAGTGAGTCAGAGTGCAAATTACCCCCGCGGTACAGGCAAGAACCGCCTCCGTCAACCCCGCGGTTAAGGGGTTAATTGACATAAGTCTCTTTTGTTGCGACTCTTAAAATTATCATGCCAACCCATGTCTTACGAGACAGCCATCTACTTGACTGAAATTAGGCATGGTAGATGAGGCAGAGATGCTCACATCCCTTTTGCATAGCAGTGTAATCATTCTGATACAGTTAGTCTTTGTGTAACACTGTGGATGCGTTTCTAAAAACTCCCATATCCCGGTATCTGGCAGTGTTTTGTACCAGTGGGAGTGTTCAGTCAGCGAGTATGTCAGATATCGAAGCAGTTTTCCCCATGAGATACTGAAGAAAAGCCAGAGATGTGTTCCAGACCCAAACCCAAACTCTCATGTACCTTAATCAGTAGAGACTGACACAGAAACACAATAGGTAATGTAATGATCCTCTTAAACAATCTATCTATCTATCTATTGCCAGACGCCTCAATCCCGAACGGGGTGGCCACAAACAAATCGCCTCCATGTCACTCTGTCCCCTGCCATTTCACTACCACGCTCCCAACTCACACCCCCCTCTCTCATATACCTCTCCACTCCATCCCTCCATCTCATCCTCGGCCTCCCCCTCCCTCTTGCCCCCTCCACCTCACTCACATACACTCTCCTCGTCAATCTTTCACTCTCCATCCTCTCCACATGCCCAAACCACCTTAACGTGTTTCTCCTAACGCTTCCCATCACGTCCTCAACCACACCACAACGCTCCTTCACTTCCTCATTTGTTAGTCTGTCTCTCCATGTGACTCCACATGCTCCTCATATACCTCTCCACTCCATCCCTCCATCTCATCCTCGGCCTCCCCCTCCCTCTTGCCCCCTCCACCTCACTCACATATACTTTCCTCGTCAGTCTTTCACTCTCCATCCTCTCCACATGCCCAAACCACCTTAACGTGTTTCTCCTAACGCTTCCCATCACGTCCTCAACCACACCACAACGCTCCTTCACTTCCTCGTTTGTTAGTCTGTCTCTCCATGTGACTCCACATGCTCCTCTCAAATAACTCATTTCCACAGCTCTCACTCTTGACTTCTGTCCTTCCAACAGGGTCCAAGCTTCACTTCCATATGTCAGAGTTGGTATCACAATACTGTCACCTCCCTGTTTCTTATCACTGCTTTCAACGAACCGGCAACCTTCCTTCCCTGCTGTACCCTATCGAGCACTTCACCCTCCAGACTTCCATCCTTACCCATCACACTGCCCAAGTACTTAAATTCACTCACATTCTCCATTTCCTTCCCATCCAAAGTCACTGTACACTCACTGGCTTCACTTCTCTCGAAGACCATCACTTTACTCTTCCCCACATTCACCTTTAGATTCCGTTTCTTACACACTCTCCCAAACTCATCTACCAAGCCTTGCAGCTCCCTTTCGTCTTCACTCGACAACACAGTATCATCTGCAAACAACAGTACAGGGAGTTTCCAAACACTGCCCTCTCTCACTAGGGCCGCTCCAACATCCACTGCCCGACCTTGTATCTCTTTTATAACCCCATCCATATACAGATTGAACAAGCATGGAGACATGACACATCCTTGTTTCAATCCAACCTTCAAATGGAAAGATTCACTCAGTTTGCCATCCACATGCTCTGCAGCCTTAGCACCCTCATACATACTCTTCACTGCCTTCAACAACTTCCCATCCACTCCATATATTCTTAATACCTTCCACAAACCTTGTCTATCCACCCTGTCATATGCTTTCTCCAGATCCATGAAGGCTGCATACAACTTCTTGCCCTTCTCTAGAAACTTTTCCACTACGGATCTAAGAATGAATATCTGGTCTACACAACCTCTTCCCTTCCTAAAACCTCCTTGTTCTTCTCCAACTAATTCCTCAGTAATTTCCCTAAATCTGTCAATAAGTGAAGAGGGATAATCGGGACATTGTAGGTGAGCAGTGTGTGAAGAATGATGATGGAAGTGTAGTGGTGAGCAGTGAGGATATTAAAGATGCATGGAGAGAGCATTATAGCCGATTGTTGAATGAGGAGTTTGATTGGGATAGAGAAGGTTTGGAGCCCGCTGATCCAGTGTTTCGCCCTTGGCCTTTGATTGACGCTGCTACTGTGAGTCAGGCAATAGGCAGGATGCGGGTGGGGAAGGCGGCAGGTGTGTCTGGGTTGACTGCCGAAATGTTGAAGGCCTCAGGAGATACTGGGGTGAGGTTAGTCACTGACCTGATAAATATGATTATATATGAGTGTGTTGTCCCAGATGATTGGCTGAGGAGTGTAATTGTAAATGTGTACAAAGGAAAGGGTGATGCCCTGGAAAGGGGAAATTACAGAGGTATAAAGTTCTTAGATCAGATAATGAAAGTAATGGAGAGAGTTCTAGAAGGTATGATTGGAGAAAGAGTGAATATCGATGAGATACAGTTTGGGTTTATGCCAGGCAGGGGGACCACTGATGCCATATTCATTGTTCGACAGCTTCAGGAAAAATATATTGGAAAGAAAAGGGAATTGTATTTTGTTTTTGTTGATTTGGAAAAGGCCTTTGATAGAGTCCCTAGAGAGGTGGTGAAGTGGGCAATGAGAAAGCTAGGGTTGGAAGAGTGGCTGGTTAAGGTGGTTATGGCCATGTACATGGGTGCTCGCACCCAGGTAAGAGTGAATGGAGCTTTGAGTGATGAGTTTTCCGTGAATGTTGGTGTGCATCAGGGGTCAGTTTTGAGTCCCTTGTTGTTTATCATGGTGCTTGAAGCCCTCTCATGTGACTTCAGAGATGGACTCCCATGGGAGATGTTGTATGCTGATGATTTGGTGTTGATTGTGGAGAATGAAAAGGAGGTGGAGGAAAGATTTAAGAAGTGGAGAGATGGTATGGGGTACAAGGGCTTAAGGGTAAATGCAGATAAAATAAAAGTGATGATATCCAGGGTTGGTGGCGGTACAATCAGAGAAGAAGGAGAGTGGCCATGTGCAGTTTGCCACAAGGGTGTGGGAAGCAATTCCATCTTGTGTAGTGTTTGTGATAAGTGGGTGCACAAGAGATGTAGTGGTATGAGAGGGTTGAACTTGCAGGTGAGTCTGTTGAGTGTGTGGAGGAGTTTCGTTATTTGGGAGACATGTTATGTGCCAGAGGTGGGGCTGGAGTTAGCTCGGTTGCTAGGGTGAGAAGTGGTTGGAAGAAGTTCAGGGAGCTGTTGCCTCTCCTGATATTGAGAGGACTCTCCTTACGTGCTAAGGGGTCTTTGTATGCAGCATGTGTTAGGAGTGTGATGCTGTTTGGTAGTGAGACCTGGGCAGTAAAGGAAGAGGATATCCGCAGGTTTAAACGTACAGAAATGACAATGATTAGGTGGATGTGCAGTGCGTCCCTGCATGCAAGGCCTGGGGGGGCTGGGTTTACGATGGAAGAGTTGAAAGGTAGGATGGGACTGGAGTGTATTGGTGTTGTGATGAGGAGATGTAGGCTGAGGTGGTTTAGACATGTGGAGAGGATGGGGGATGGTAATTGGGTACAGAGGGTGAGAGGTGTTAATATTGGGGGAGGGGTTGGGAGGGGTAGACCGAGAAAGACATGGGACGAGGTCATTAAGTGTGACTAAAGGGTTAAGGGACTGAACAGGGAGGCTGCCAGGGATCGAGCAGCGTGGAGAGCCGCCATTAGGTGACCAAGGCCGATGCATGCAAGCATGTTGGAGCCTTCAAAAACGAAACGAAAACGAAACGAAACACTGAGATGGCAAATGCCCCTATGATTACCACACACTGCTTTTTCCTCTTTTCCTTTGTACAGAGGAATAATTATACCTGTCTTCCAATCCTCCGGGATTCTACCCTCCTCCCAAGCCAATCTGCACACCTTCCACATCCATTCTATTACTATCTCTCCCCCATGCTTCAGCATTTCACCACACACTCCATCAATTCCTAGGGCTTTCCCCATTTTAACTTTCTTCATTGCTTCCACCACTTCCATTCTACTGATTTCTTCCTCTCTTCTCACAATACTATTGCTAAAAAATGGCACATCAAACATCACATGCAGGAGGATGGGATGGTGGGACGGTGGGACATGCGATGTTCAACACAGGTTCAGGGCAACTAAACAGCCAGACAGGCTGCTAGCACTGTGCCAGGCAGGGGTGGGGGAGGATGGGGGGATGGGGAGGCAAGCAGTGGTGGAGAAGGGTGGGGGTACAGGGAAGCAGGCAAGAAAGCCAAACAGGCCCCCCCCCCATCTCACACTCACTCACACTCACTCTCTCTCACACTCACTCACCACTCACTCATTCACTCACTCACCACTCTTTCACTCATTCACTCACCACTCTCACTCACTCATTCACTTACTCACTCACACTCTCACCCACCACTGTCACTCACCACTCACTCACCCACCACTTACTCACCACTCTCACTCACTTGCTCACCACTCTCACTCACTCACTCACCACTCACCACTTTCACTCACTCACTCTCTCTCTCACACACACACACACACACACACACACACACACACACACACACACAC
>JAGKTI010010155.1:0-29154 GCA_018397915.1 Birgus latro
TCTCTCTCTCTCTCTCTCTCTCTCTCTCTCTCTCTCTCTCTCTCTCTATCTATCTATGCACTTCAATCCCATATTTTTCTTCCATATGCCTTAATTTCTCCCATATATAAAAGCCCATATCATATAAAAAAAAAATCCAATAGTCTTTTCACCTTAACTTGGCCCAGGTATATGTATTTTTGGCAGAATAAGGCAATTCTGTGTCTCTACATCCTTCCCATAGCACTTCTTCATGACTAGCATCATAATCTAGCATTCATCTTTTGTTACAACTCGGTATTCTAGATGGAGAGATGGCAGTTTTAGGCCAAATGGGGATCTATAGATTTATTTTGGTCATTATTATTATTATTATTATTGGATGATGGATGGATGGATTATTATTATTATTATTATATTCTCATTATTATTATTATTATTATTATTAGTGTTATCATTATTATTATTTGTGTTATTATTATTATTATTATTCCTGACAGTTGTATTCAGTTTAAATTTTTCAAACTGAAACGGGTAGGTGTAGGCTGCATAAACTCAAAAAAGGTACGAGAGGTCTCCGGAATTAAATAATACCATGACAGCACGAGTAAACTAATAATAATAATAATAAAAATTAATAATAATAATAATAATAAAAGGACATTACTGGTTTTCAAGGGCCTAAAGTATGGTAGAGAATATCAGAATAAATCACCAAGGAAGAGGTATTGAGAGATCTCGTAAACCAGCTGTTAACAAGGCCGTTCAAACAGTGCAGCCGCCAAACACATACATATTATTTTTGTTGATGGGGCAATCAAGTTAAAACGTGTTGTACTTAAGGAGTTATTGTAAAGGACTTAAGCTGTCTAGTCATATAATAAAATCAGTAAAATGGATGTGTTTGTGTGTTTAACCTTCACTGATCTCTCTCTCTCTTGCAGTTCACCAGGTTTACATTTGACATATAAGCCTGCTGCCTTTTTATTTTCTATGCAAGGAAGAAGGAAGCAAAGGCCAGATGACTGTGAGATTGTTCCCTCCAAGAAAGAATATATAACAGAGTCTGGGGCCACAGTGACAGCAACAGGCTTTGAAGACAGTGACAACACTCATGACTGACAACCTGCTTGAGTTTCAGGAACTGCAACGAAGCCTCTGGTCCTACAGCATCAGGGTTGAGTGCCACTTGACTGAGGTGATTTGGGTGTTGGCTCACTCACCCTGTATTGTGAATTTGTATGTATAATTATGTATTGCAGCACCTTAAGTTACGGAGGTAGTAGTAATGCAGTACAGTCTTCCCAATCCAAACATCTAATTTGCAAAAACCTCCAGTCTTCAAAATATATTTCCATGCAATAATCTGCATGATGCAGTGGTCCTGTGTCCCAGGATACTTGGTGAATAGTCTGCCACAGACTCAAAAGTCTGGTGTTGTAGTTGTTATAACCCAGGTTGTAGGTTATGAAAATGACCAATGTACTCCTTATAATAGTGACTCATGGTGGCCACCTCCACCCAATGTTGTCTGCAGGTGTTCGCTAATGGGGAGGGGTCAAGGTGACGCCATTTAACCTGGAGGGGGTGGGTGGGTATTGCTGCACAATTGGCTCACATTATATAAACTGAAATTGCAACTTATAATGGGCTGTGATTGGCCAAGAATCTGCCGAGGCATCGCGGGGTGAGGGGTTGGCCTCTCCAGTGGCTGCACCACCGGCCCCCTTTGCTTTTGCAAAGCCAGACTCACAACCGGAGGAGATGGAGTCCCTAAAATTGCATTCCTGTCACTCTAGTGTGCGTCTTTGGGGTGTCCTCGCTCCAACTCACACCACTCTCCACCTCGATCAACCCCTCCCCATCTCTGCCTCCGGCATACCTTACCAATCATACCAATACTTCAGAGATTTTAGTAATATTTTGGCTGTAGTCCAGTTATTTAATGAATTTATACCGATATTATTGTTTTCGACGCCTTCTAGCTTATTCCAAGTTAGCTCAAGAGCTGTCGATATTTAGCAATAGCCTATCAAAAATTTCATCCACACTTTGGATATGGCATGGGCAATTCGTCAGCATTTTAACAAAATTATGAAGATATTAGTATTTTCTACCTCTTTTTGAGTTTTTTTTTTTTTTTTGTTTATAATATTTTAGCGACTCACGACAAGGTTAGCAGTATTCTAGCGTCTCAGAGTTTAGCAGCATCTGGGGTGTCCTTTTAATGTGTGACTTAGGCGATAGCTGAAGTATATGGGGCATAAAGGCTGTTGTTTGCACTTTTCCTAGCAATTTCTAGAACATTTTTAAAGTTATCAATATTCTAGCGATGTATGATGAGTATAGCGCCATTGTGAGTGTTGTTTGACGTCTGTGGTCGTCAGCTGTTAACAATGCGTGGGTTTAATGTGTGAGTGTGGCGGTAGTACAGGAATATAGGGTATGACGGCTGCCAGGTGGGAAGTTTTCACGGAGTACTAGTTGTATATGTGTAGGTGAGTGCATTTGATGTGTTAAATGTTGAGAAATGTATTGATGTTTGATACACGCCGATTATCTCCAGATTTGCCAAAGCTCATGCGGTAAAATTTAACTTATCGGTTCTCACTCATCATTTATTCATTTTAAATTCCAGACACGGTATGCCTGATATTTTGATGTGGTTTAAATTATTTGGGGGGTAATTATCAGGAAAAACACGGCTGCAGTGGGTTAGTTATGGATGGGTTAAGGTATAAACCAAATTTTTGTTTATAATAATTGAATTTTTGGATATTATGCAATGGTTCAGTCCAGCCTAACAATCTGACTCAAAGGGATGATGTTTTTCTGGATAATTACCTGATTTTGACATCCATTTCCAAACCAAATCCCTAATTTTGATTATATGACCTTTTTTTTCCAATAATCTTAGCACCTTCATTTTTGTGATTCACTTATTATTTATTCATGCTACTTCAAGGCAGTTTTATTTGATTTAGAAGAGTGTTTTAGAAGTGAAGGAATTTATGAAGACAACCAGCCATATGCTCAGTTGGTCCGAAGTGTGTTGGAAAGTGCAAATCCTACGAAGAATGTGGAACTGAACCCTAACTTATGAGAACACATGGGTGAAAGTTATTTTTTTTCTGATTAGCAAACATTTTTATTCCATTTTGTTCCCTAAAACTGCAAAACCCATAAATTTTCATATAAACATATGGCCTTATGTTGTGTATTCCTTTGGGGTATGGAGGCTCCCTAACACCTCTTCCTTAGCAGTTTATTTTCCAAACTACTCATCAGTATCGTCGTTTTTGCTACTTAAATCTTCTTAATGTTGATGTAGATTGCATGTATAACACTTATGAATTTAGTAACAGAGCAGAATCAGAAATAAACCAGTCAGGAAGAGGTGTTAGTAAGCCTCCTAACACACAAGAATTTCACCCTATGTCTAACCTCCAGTTTGAAAATTATATCCAAAGGTGAATTGTAACCTAGAATAAAAGAAAAGAATTACTTGTATATTGTCAGGCGTGAAAGGATTGATCATGCTGGTGAGTCTCTTGAGTGTGTGGAAGAGTTTTGTTATTTGGGAGACATGTTATGTGCTGGAGGTGGGGCTGGAGCAGCTCTGTGACCAGAGTTAGGAGTGGTTGGAAGAAGTTCAGGGAGCTGTTGCCTCTCCTGACAGTGAGAGGGCTCTCCCTTCATGCTAAGGGATCTTTGTATGTGGCATGTGTTAGGAGTGTAATGCTGTATGGTAGTGAGACCTGGGCAGTAAAGGAAGAGGATATTCACAGGCTCAAAGGTACAGAAATGGCAATGATTAGGTAGGTGTGTAGTGCATCCCTGAATGTGAGGCCTGGGGGGCTAGGTTTACAATGGAAGAGTTGAGAGGTAGGATGGGACTGGAGTGTATTGGTGTTGTGATGAGGAGGGGTAGATTGAGATGGTTTGGGCATGTGGAGAGGATGGGGGATGATAATTGGAAGCAGAAAGTGAGAAGTGTTAATGTTTGGGGTAGGGTTGTGAGAGGCAGACCAAAAAAGACCTGGGATGAGATCATTGAGTGTGACCTCAGGGATAAGGGACTAAATAGGGAAGCTGCCAGAGATCGAGAAGCATGGAGAGCTGCCATTAGGTGACCAAGGCTGAAGCATGCAAGCACAGAAAATGAAAACAATCCGGACTGAAAAGGTTAATGGACTAGAGAAGTAAGAAGACCGAGGACGAGATGGAGGGATGGAGTGGAGAGGTGTATGAGAGAGGAGGTGTGGGCTGGGAGGAGGGCAGTGAAATGGCAGGGGACAGGGTGACATGGAGGCAATTTGTTTGTGGCCACCCCTTATGGGATTAAGGCGTCTGGCAATAGATAGATAGACCATAAAAATCAGTTTGAAAATGCAGTATAATAGGTAATGAATTTGTATGTGGTGACAGTGGTTATGATGATGATGATGATGACATGAAAATGAGGATGACAGATGAAAATGTTGATGATAATGATGATGATAGATGAGGATGATGATAATGACAGATGAAAATAATGATAGATGACAGATGAAAGTGATGATAGATGATGATGATGATGATGATGGCATTGATAGTGTCGTGTCCACAGCACACAATGACGGGCTATCAGCTGCCCTCCTTGACGACGGTGGTGTGTGGGGTGTTTGTGGCGTATATCCTACACTCAGCGTGGACCCTGGGCCAGCTGTTCATTCCACCCTCCTGCCCCACGCCCAGCGACTGCATCCAACCACTCATCGCCAATAACCCTTCTTTTCAGGTACACATTTGTCTGTCTGTCTGTCTGTCTACCTAGCTGTCTGTCAGTATCTGTCTATGTATCTGTCTGTCTGTCAATCCATCCTTCCATCCATCTATCTATCTATAGCCAGATGCCTTGATCTCATAAGGGGTGCCTACAAACAAATGCCCTCAATGTCACCCTGTCCCCTGCCATTTTGCTGCCCTCCCCCCAGCTCACACCCGCCTCTCTCATATACCTCTCCACTCCATCACACACGTTTATGCCTCGATTCAATTCTTTCTACTGTTTTTTTACGTCTAGTATCATATCGTTTTCTTTCGTTTATAAGGCTCCAACATGCTGTTGTAAGTCGTCCTTGGTCACGTAATGGCAGCTGTCCACACTGCTTGATCTCTGGCAGCCTCCCTATTCAGTCACTTATCCCTGAGGTCACATTCCATCAAAGTGAGAAGTGTGAACATTGTGGGTGGGGTTGTGAGAGGCAGACCAAAAAAGGCCTGGGGTGAGGTCATAGAGTTTGACCTCAGGGATAAGGGACTGAATAGAGAGGCTGCCAGAGATCAAGCAGCATGGAGAGCTGCCATTAGGTGACCTAGGCCAATGCATGCAAGCATGTTGGAGCCTTCAAAAACGAAATGAAATGAGAGAGGGGGGTGTGAGCCGGGAGCAGGGAAGTGAAATGGTGGGGGACAGGGCAACATGGAGGCGATTTGTTTGTGGCCACCCCTTATGGGATTAAGGCGTCTGGCAATAGATAGATAGACAGATAGATAGAATAATTGCAAACACTGCCTCCTCCCCTTTCCACCGTCCATAGCACGGCAGCAACTTATTCTGACCGCAATTGTAAAGTCTCCTATCTTTTGTATCGAAAAAACTGTCTCCTGTCTTTTCTGTTATAAACATTGCCTCCTGTCTATTATAAACATTGTCCTGTCTTTTTTACCGTATACACTGTCTCCTATTTTTATTATAAACAGTCTCCTGTCTTTTATAAACATTACTTCCTGTCCTTTTTGCCGTAAACAGCCTCCTATCGTTTGTACAGCTCCTGGCCTACACCTCCCTCAAACGACAGCCCAGCCACCTGTCGGATCTCTCTCTCGTTCACCGGATACCGAGGTTCGACTACCACACAGCCCAGGAGACCAGCGTGGAGGTGCCGCTGCCCAGAACAGTGCGCAACAACGGCACTTTCTATCTCCACCTCTTCCTCACTGCTCCGAAAGTCCATCCAGAGGTGATTTATTCTGTGTTCTCCGTGATCTCTTTCATCGTATCTGTCTGTCTGTGTATCTACTGTATTTATCTTTCTTGCAATCTGTCCTTCTATCTCTCCACCAGTTTCCGTCTATCTGTCTGTCTGTCTGTCTGTCTATATCTATGTCCATCTCTTCTATCTGTCTATCTGAAATGATGATGGTAGTGATGAATATGTTGATGATGGTGGTGATGACAGTAGCAGTGATGATGATGATGATGATGGAGGTGATAATGATTACAATAACAATGATGGGTGTAAATAGTATTGATGATTATAAAGATGATGATGATAATATTGATGATGATGGTAGTGATGATGATGATGATGTGCATTTCAGGACTGGGGTGGCTTGATATCTGGAGAGCGGTCCGTGTACGCGTTCTCAACACTTACACACTACCACACACCTGACCCTGCCACCTTCAATCTACTGGGCAAGCAAGGAGGCCAGGTGAGAGAGAGAGAGAGAGAGGAGGGGGGAGAGAGAGAGAAAATGATGATAGTTTGTAAAGATGGTGATGACGAGAGACAGACAGGGAAAGAATGATGATTTTTTTAATAAGATGATGATGATGATGAGAGAGAGAGATAGACAGACATAGTGAGAGAAAGAATGAAGATTTTGTGTAAAGATAATGGTGGACATAGAGAGAGAATGATTATGTATAAAGATGATGGTTATGGTGAGGATAAAAATGATGGTGATGATGATGATGATAGTTGCAGTGGTTATGGTGAGGATAAAAATAATGATGATGATGATGATGATGATACTGGTGATGATGATGATGATAGTTGCAGTGATAATGAATAATGCTGAGATTTACTGATGATGTTCTATATTGTTAAGAAATAATGCCAACCCATCTTGAGACTGGGAATTAAGATTGAGATGGTGGGGGCACTCACTATCCACTCACTCAATGTAGTGCTGCTCTTGGGTGCCTACCCTTCCCTTTCTTCCTTCTTCTTTCCTTCCATCCTCTTCTGTCTTTTTTTCCTTCATTCTTTCCTGTTCCTTCTGCCTGTGGGTGACTCTACACTGAGTGACAAGCCAAATGGTTTCCTGTACACCAGGAAACCATTTACTACGCTGGGTGGTAACCATATAACCAAATTATGGCGCCTGGTGGTTTAGTGGGTAATTAAGGCACTCCAATTGGATTGAGCTGGTGCAGGTTTATATCCAAGGGGTGGTTGGGGTTTATTGCTCACGTAATGCCACTCAGGGATGAGTGAGGCTGGTCACTCTCATCTTAAATGTCAGGACCAACTTGCCTAGCCCCGGCCTCCTACGCTCCTCATGGGGCAATGCAGGATTGGATGATGGATAAATGAATGGTAGAGCAGTTATGATGATGATGGAGGTGATGGTGACAGCAATGATGATGGTGCTTTGTGGTGGTGAGGATAACTAATGATGATGCTGCTGGTGATGATGATAATAATAATAATAATAATAAATCCACAGGCAGGAGAGAGTAAACAGAAGGCCAGCCAGCACGACCCGCGTCCCACCACACACTTCCAGTCTCGTGTGGTGCTCAGCGTTTTAACCGACCCCATACCGCTGCCCCGCCACAACCTGCCTTACGACCTGGGACGCAGCTTGAGACTGGACAACCGGGGACGCTACCTGCCGCTGCTGCATGTGGACAACCTTAGCGCCAGACTCAGGGACCTCGTTTTGGTCACACCGGAGTCACACACGGCAAATCTGACGCTCGTTTATGCTCCTATATCCTACGGCAAGCTTAGGTGAGAGAGAGAGAGAGAAAGAGAGAGAGAAAGGGAGGGTTAGATTGTAAAGTGAATTAGACGATTATTTTTTTTTATTCATTTGTTTTTTCTTCCTCTGTTCTGTTATAAAAAAAAAAATGTAAGCATTAGAGAAATTTATTTAACTTGGGAAAGACATTAGGCATTGATTGAGGTAGACTGAGATGGTTTAGGAGGAAGGATGTGACTGGAGTGTATTGGTGTTGTGATGAGGAGGGGTAGATTGAGATGGTTTGGGCATGTGGAGAGGATGGGGGATGACAGTTGGGTGTGGAAGGTGAGAAGTGTTAATGTTGGGGGTGGGGTTGTGAAAGGCAGACCATAAAAAGACCTGGGATGAGGTCATAGAGTGTGACCTCAGGGATAAGGCACTGAATAGGGAGGCTGCCAGAGATCGAGCAGCATGGAGAGCCGCCATTAGGTAACCAAGGCCGACGCACGCATGTTGGAGCCTTTATAAACGAATCAAAATGAACGTATACTCCCATCTGCCACGAGCCTGAGTGTGAGACAAAGATAGATATGGTTGTGGGAAAGTGGATTCAAATGGCAGTGTTCTTACCTTGCCTGATGCCCTAATGTGGTTAATTAGGAGGGATAAAACACTCGCTGATGATGATTGTGGTGATGAGATTGTGCCTTATGGTGGTGGTGGTGATGATGATGGTAGGAGTAAGACTAGGGGTGAAGTGATGGTAGTGATGATGATGATGATGGTAGGAGTAAGACTAGGGTTGATGATGATGATGGTGACAGAAGAGTGACTAAGGCTAGGATTTAAGGTGATGATGATGATTGGTGGTGGTGATGACAGTTTTGGTGATGATTGATGGATGATGATGATGGTAATGATTGATGGTTGATGGATAATGATAATTGATGATGATGATGATGACAGTAACGATGGTAATGATGATGATTGATTGCTGATGATGATGATAATGACGACAACAACAATGACAGTAACAATGACGATGGTGATAATGATGATTGATGATGATATTGATGCCTTACAGGTTATGGCTTCAGTTCGAGGGTGCACTCAAGCCAATGTCAGACTTAGGGTTCTCAGCCAAAGACCTGGACGAAGTGAAGGGCATTTTTTCCGACACCAATCTGTACTTCCTGTTTATTACCTTCCTCGTCGCTGCTCTTCATGTACGTATGTGGTTGATTTTAGTCTGTCTGTCTCTTGTATTATATCATTTTCTGTCTCCATCTCTGTATCTGTCTGTCTATTGCCAGATGCCTTGATCCAGTAAGGGTGGCCACACAAATTGCCTCCATGTCGCCCTGTCCCCCGCCATTTCTCTGCCCTCCCCCCAGCTCACACACGTCTCTCTCATATACTGTACCTCTCCACTCCATCCCTCCAGCTCATCCTTGGTCTCCCCCTCCCTCTCCACCCCACTCACACTCCTCATTAGTCTCTCACTTTCCATGCCCCCAACTCACACCCTCCTCTTTCATATACCTCTCTACTCCATCGCTTCATCTCATCCTCAGTCTCACCCTCACCCCTCCCTCTACTTCACTCACAAACACTCTCCTTGGTTTTTCACTCCATGTCCCCAATTCACACCCCGATTATTTCTCGTTCCTAGCATTAATCACTCATGTACAAGAATTAAGGAATACCATTGACTATACTCCTTTCACCTTAACTTGGCCCAGATTTTCATCCTTTTGCAGCTTATTTCACATAGCTCAGTGGCAGAGAAAGACAATACTGTACTATGGCTCTACATCCTTCCTATAGCACTTCTTTGTGACTAGCATCATATGGTAGTGTTAATCTATAGTTACAACTCAGCATTCAAGATGGAGAGATGGCAATTTTAGGTTGGAGAGTTGGCAGCATTATCGCATTAAGAGTACAGCATTTTCGGTGTCCCTCTCCCCAGATGCTGTTTGACTTCCTGGCCTTCAAGAATGACATATCGTTCTGGCGCGGTCGACGCAGTATGGCCGGCATCTCCCCATCCTCAGTGGCGTGGCGTGCGGTGTCACAGGTCATCATATTCCTCTACCTACTGGATGAAAATACCAGTTTGTTGGTACTGGTGCCAGCTGGTATTGGTGGTGTGATTGAGGTGAGATTTACACTGATGCTCTTGTATTGGTGGTGGTATTGGTGGTTAGTCTATCACTCCCCATCCCCTCAACTCACACCCCCCTTTCTGACATACCTCTCCACTCCATCTTTCCATCTCATCCTCAGTCTCCCCCTACTTCACCTCACACACACTTTCCTTGTTAGTCTCTCACTCTCCACACACACTCTGTTGTATTTTCTGTCTTCCATAACAGCTGTGGAAGGTGACCAAGGCCTTCCACATCCGGGTGTCTGGGTGGCGGGTGTGGGTGGAGGGAGGGCGGACAGATGCCGAGAGCACCACACAGGAACTGGACTCCCAAGGCTTCACCTACCTTCGCTACCTCCTCTACCCACTGCTGGTGGCCGGGGCGATATATTCACTGCTGTATACCCCACATCGCAGGTACATGCTGTTTCGTTTATAAAGCCCCCAGCCTGCTTGATCTCTGGCAGCCTCCCTACTACTACTACTACTACTGCTACTATGAGTGTCTGGTTCGCATGTTGTGTGATGTGTTTGATGATTACATAATGAGTGACCGCAACACTGAGAGTTTTGGGGAGGGTAAGGGTACCTGGGAGTACCGTAAAGGTGTGAGTAAGAAGAAATATTGTCTTGAAGGTAAGCGTGGTGTACTAACCATGCTGGACAGTGGTGATAGAACAGATGATATTGTGAAGCATGTTAACTGGCCAGAATCAACAGTGTGTTCAATAAAAACAACCGCGATGCAGTAAGTGCCAGTGGTGGTGGGGAGCAGTGAGGAGGCAGGTGGTAACTAACTAACACTCCCAGCCTCAGAACTCATCTTCAGGCCTCATCAAGCAGTTCAGTCTGTGTGTCAGTGTTAGCAGAGTCCCTAGCATTACGGTTCAGTGATATAATATGTGTCTGATTAACTGTATGTAACTTATAGCAGGGGTGTTGTGTCATTAATGGGTAGATAAGTAAGGGGGACTGAGGTGGCTGACCCTGTAACCAATTACCACTAATCACATGTCAGGTATATGCATGAGTTGCACTGGTTTTAGTTTTGTAACACGATTATAAGCTAGTAGGTGCACTGTATTATTATTATTATTATTTATTTTATTTTTCATGTTTTCAGCTGGTATTCGTGGGTCATCAACACCCTCGTCAATGGTGTGTATGCATTTGGCTTCTTGTTTATGCTGCCTCAACTCTTCATCAATTACAAGCTGAAGAGTGTGGCGCATCTGCCCTGGCGAGCATTTATGTATAAGGTAGGGAGTGACGAGCATTTGTTTATAGTTTTGCCAGCTCCCTCGTGGTTAGGATAGCTCTTGTGTCGTATTGTGGTAGTGTCTGAGTTGGTAGAGTGGTAGAAGTAGTTGGTAGAGAGGTGGTAGTTGGTAGAGAGATGCTGGGTGGAAGAGAGAGAGAGGATAAAAGCTTCAATGTATAGAGTTAATTGATGATGATGATGGTGATTGATGATGATGATGGTGGTGGCGGTGGTGGTGGTGGATGATGATAAAAATAAATGATGATGATGGTGGTGATGGTGATACTGATATAGAAATGATTGATTTTGATGATGATAAAAATGACCGATGATGATGGTAGTGGTGTTGATTGATGATGATAATGATAAAAATGATTGATGTTGATGGTGATGATAATGATAACAACGATGATATTGATGATGCTAATGTTCTTCTCTCTCTCAGGCGTTCAACACGTTCATTGACGACCTCTTTGCGTTCATCATAACAATGCCGACAGCGCACCGAGTAGCCTGTTTCCGAGACGATATTGTGTTTGTTATATACCTGGTCCAACGATGGTGAGTCACTGGGTCTCTGTCTCTCTCACCCCCCCTTGTGTGTGTGTGTGTGTGTGTGTGTGTGTGTGTGTGTGTTTAATACAAGGAAGAAGGAACCAAAGGCCAGGAGCCACAAATTGTTCCTTCCAAGAAAAAACAAAAACAAGACAACAGAGCCAAATTCAACATGCTTTCATTTTGAGATTCCTGGACACACTGTGTTTGAAAGACTGGAGGTCATAGGCAGTAGGAAATACAGACAGAGGGAGACAGTTCCAGAGTTGACCTGTTGCAGTGGGAAATACAGACAGAAGGGAATTTGAGATGTGTAATAGCGTCGGGTAGAGGAAGTCGTAATTTGGAATTTCATTCTGTTTTACACGTGGCTAAATGATTCTTTTGGATTAGATTTTAGATAGGGGAATCTGGAGGACACTTTACTTGGCCACAAACCCCACGTATATGGTTACCACCCAGCGTAGTAAATGGTTTCCTGGGTACAGGAAACCATTTGGCTTGTCACTCGGTGTAAAGACAATAAGGCATCCCAGCATTGAGGGAGTGGATGATGGGTGCCCTCGTCCACCACTGGTGAGTGAATGGAAGTGTGGCCCATTGGATTGGGCAGATTTAGGCTGTCTGGATATTGCTACTCCTCACCTGCCCTAAGGTGGGAAAGGAAGTCCGGATAATGATGATGATGAATGATTGGGGTTGGGATGATGATGATGATGATGGGGATAATTATGACAATGATGATGATGATGCTTTTCATTTTGTTTCATTTATTTTCCTCTCTTTCCAGGTTGTACCCAGTGGACAAGAGTCGAGTGAATGAATTTGGTGAGAGCGGGGAAGAGAAACCAAAGAAGAAGCAGGAATAAAGACACACGATGGTTTGAGTCCCTGAGAGGTGGATTTTCAAACGCACAATGCCGCCCAGGGGATGTCGCCTGGGTACCTATACCCCAATCACTCAAACGTGACACCTGGAGCCAAGAAATGCAATTAATTCAAACATCTCTTGGCTCCAGGTGTCAGGTTTGCGTGAATGGGGTATATGCACAAACACCTCACTGTCATGGCTGTCTTTTCTTTTTTTCAGTTCTTGCTGATGTCTTGATGTTATTTAGATAGGGAAGGACTTTTTTTTTAACTGGTTGCATGTATATACTGTTTATCTATCTGTCTGTCTGCCTGTCTACCCATCTGTCTATCTATCTATAGCCAGACGCCATAATCCCATAAAGGGTGGCCGTTTGTCTTTGAGTTAGTTGTTTTACAGGGAGGGGCAGTAACCCTCCGCCAACCCACTTGTTGACATGTAGGGAACATGTATGGGTTGGGTATATGGTTACCACCCAGCGTTGTAAATGGTTTCCTGGCTTACAGGAAACCATTAGGCTTGTCACTCAATGTAAAGCCACCTGAAAAGGAAAGAAGAGTAATAAAAAGTGGCAGGAAAGATGGGAGAAATAGGAAGAGAGGAGGACAGACACAGAAAAAGAATGATAAAGGTGAAGGAAGAAGTAGGCAGCACTACATCAAGTGAGTGGATGATGGCTGCCACCACCTACCACTGTATACTGTAGACTTTGGTAACCATTTTGTGATGGAGAGAAGCCTTCATGTGGTGACACTGATTGAAACAGGCAGGTCCACTACCTGTTTATACACACATTCCTCAACTCACTCCCTATCCCGCAAAAGGACGATGGTGAGCAGCAGGAGAAGGTTAGAACCCAGCCTGCAGTCCACTGGGTTCACATGCAGATAGCAGAACAAGAAAGAACAGCAAGAACAACAAAAGAATAAAAAGAAAATCCATCCATACACAACAAGAAGGAAATCCAAGAAAAGTAATTGACATCCGTAAACAGAGGAAGTTAAAATCCCTTGACAGCCAGGCCTTCTATTTCCCAGCTTATATACAAATTTCCCACCATCGCCAGACACTGTTATTGCCCTGAGAGAGAGAGAGGGAGGGAGAGAAAGAGAGACAGAGAGAGGGAGGGAGAGAGAGAGAGACAGAGAGAGGGAGGGAGAGACAGAGAGGGAGGGGGGGATCTGTAGTGAGGCCTTCAGCAATATTCCATGTCCATTTCATTTATTGTTTTTTTCATTTCATATATATTTTTGGTGCCCCCAGACTCTTTGATTTAATGGATTATTATATTTATTTATTTTCACTGGAGACATTACATTTATGACTGACTTACCATCATCATCATCATCATCATCATCCAGACCTCCTTTCCCACCCTAGGAGGACAGGGTGAGGAGTAGCAGTGTCCAGACAGCCCCCCAAAATGCCCAGTCCAATGGGCCACGCTTCCATTCACTCATCATTCAAGCCCCTGGAATCCTGGCTCTATCGGATACTCCAGAAACATTCAACATGTTCTGTAGCTTCACATAAATGTCTCCAATAGATGATGATGATCATTATTATTAATTATTATCATTTTTATTACTGTTGGTTAGTCTCTCTCTCTCTTTCTCTCTCTCTCACCACCAGTTTTTTTTTCTTATAATTTGCTTAAAGGAGAAAATTTTAATTGCATTTTTTTTCCCCAAGAAAGAAGGAACCAAAGGCCATGAGTCCACAAAATTGTTCATCATTTTGTTTTTGTCATCACTGTATTGTTTTTGGCAGCGGACAGTTTATTATTATTATACTATTACCATTTTTTTTATTACTGTACTGTTATTATCATTATTATTATTATTATCATTATTATTATTTACTGGATGGATTTTAATAAATACAGCTCCTTTCTCTCTTTAATTGGAGATCTTTGGTTATATTTAAATAAAACTTGGAGATGCAAAGAATTGCAGAATTATTATTATAAACATGTTGATAATTATTATTGTAAACATGTAGAGAGGGCAGTGTGTTTGGAAACTCCCTGTACTGTTGTTTGCAGATGATACTGTGTTGCTGAGTGAAGACGAAGGTGAGCTGCAAGGCTTGGTAGATGAGTTTGGGAGAGTGTGTAAGAAACGGAATCTAAAGGTGAATGTAGGGAAGAGTAAAGTGATGGTCTTCGAGAGAAGTGAAGCCAGTGAATGTACAGTGAGATTGAATGAGGAGGAAATGGAAAATGTGAGTGCATTTAAGTACTTGGGTAGTGTGATGAGTAAGGGTGGAAGTTTAGAGGGTGAAGTGCTTGAAAGGGTGCAGCAGGGAAGAAAGGTTGCTAGTTCCTTGAAGGCAGTGATAAGAAACAGGGAAGTGAGCATAGAGTTATTGCATGACAGTATTGTGATACCAACTCTAATGTATGGATGTGGAGCTTGAACCTTGTTGGAGGGACAGAAGTCAAGAGTGAGAGCAGTGAAGATGAGTTATTTGAGAGGAGCATGTGGAGTCACAAGGAGAGACAGACTAACAAATGAGGAAGTGAAGGAGCATATTGTGGCGTGGATGTGGATGTGGAGTTGCATGGAGAGAGAGACTGACAAATGGGGAAGTGAAGGAGCTTTGTGGTGTGGATGTGGATGTGACAGGAAGTGTTAGGAGAAACACATTGAGGTGGTTTGGCCTCCCTCTCCCTCTCCCCCCCTCCATCTCACTCGCATACACTCTCCACATTAGTCTCTTGCTCTCCGTCCTCTCCACATGGCCAAACCACCTCAGTGTGTTTCTCCTAACACTTTCTATCACTTCCACACCACAACACTCCTTCAATTCCTCATTTGTGTCTGTTTCTCCACGTAATTCCACATCCATACCACAATGCTCGTTCACTTCCTCATTTGGCAGTGTCTCTCTCCATGTAACTCCACATGCACCTCATTCATATACACTCTCTTTGTTAGTCTCTTGCTCTCCATCCTCTCCGCATGACCAAACCACCTCAGTGTATTTGTCCTAACGCTTCCTATCACATCCACACCACAATGCTCATTCACTTCATTTGTCAGTCTCTCTCTCTCCATATACTATAACTCCACATGCTCCTTTCCACAACTCCATCTATACCCAAAAGTAAATCACAAAGGAGGTGGTGTTTGGGAGTTTCCTTAACCTAGAATACACACCTCCTCCAGCCGTACCCCAAAATAAATCACTAAGGAAGAAGTGTTAGGGACCTAATGAGAATACAAACCCAGTCCATAAAATATCCAGCCATACCTCAAAATAAATCAGGAAGAAGTGAGTGGGACGCCCCTCTCGCCCTCCCCACACCCCAAGGGGCGGAGCTAGCTCCCCAGTGGAGTCGCAGCTGGAGAGGGTCTAAAGCAGCCTCAGTGAGCCTGAGGATATGCCCACTGCAGCCAGTGCCCCTACGTCACCCACCGCTGCCAGACTCCCGGAGAAAGAGGCGCCGCAGGCAGCCCCTGACGGCCTCTCGACAAAGTTGAGGCCGCAGCCCCCAGCGATCGAGGGACGCCCCCAGGACTCCTGGTCAAGACCTTCCCAGACCAGCCGACGAGCTGCCCTCCACCAGGGGCAGGCACAAGGCAGCGTGCCTACTCACCCAGTTCGGCCCCAGTCCCGAGGGCCGACACACTCACCGAGGCCCCTCCAGGGAAAGGCCTCCCTCTACGCTGCCCCGCAGCCCACACTGGATGATCCGGCCTACGACGGTGGTCCCGTGCCCCTTCAGGGAGCACACGCCTGATGGGACCCCTCCCACACCTGGCCAACACCTACAGCTACCCTGTCACCTGTAGTCACATCTCTTGTCCTTTGTGTCTACTGTAGTGTGTATAATCTACCCATTTGCATTGTACCCATTACCGTATTTGTATGACGATATACGTGTAAGATGGTTGGCCTGTGTTTTTGAGCCCTGTTCCTCTGGTTGTATGCTTTAGGAAAAAACCCAGATCAATTCCTCATACACAGGAAGCAAGAGGTTGAGCCTTG
Source organism: Birgus latro (assembly GCA_018397915.1). Taxonomy (NCBI): domain Eukaryota; kingdom Metazoa; phylum Arthropoda; class Malacostraca; order Decapoda; family Coenobitidae; genus Birgus; species Birgus latro. Next base: position 16,552 of record JAGKTI010010155.1, read on the forward strand.
AGTACGCAGCATAACACTGTTGTTATTCATTGCACAATCCTTCAGCACTTGTGAATTATTGCTATTAAAACATGAATTTATTTTCTGTCTATCTATTGCCAGATGCCATAATCCCCTAAGGGTTGGCTACAAACAAATCCCCTCCATGTTGCCCTGTCCCCTGCCATTTCACTGCCCTGCTCACAGCTCACACCCCTCCCTCTCTCGTATACCTCTCCATTCCATCCTTCCATCTCATCCTTGGCCTCCCCCTCCCTCTCCCCACCTCAACCTCACTCACATACACTCTCCTCGTCACTCTCTCACTCTCCCTCCTCTCCATGTGGCCAATTTATTTTTATACACGATTATTACCCTGCATTGGGCGGTCTGGGGCACTGTGCCACCAAGGGAAGTAGCCTGGTCTTCTACCCTTAAATATTCTGGACTTCGTTAGCCAGACCTTGGCCTCTACACCACTGGGAGAGGTGGGGGTGTCTATGAGGGTGGGTGCGTTGGAGGTATGGCAGCCTGATGGTATAGGACAAGATGACATGAAGGCGATCCGTCTGTGGTCACTTCCTACGAGATTAAGGAAAGGAAGTATAGAAGGAGTGAAGGAATAAAACTAGGGAGAGATATAAGGCGGCGCAGCCTCTGTGCAGAGGCGTAAAGGAAAAGAATGGAGGGAAGGAGAAAAAGACAAGGAAGGATGGAGCTAAGAAGAGAGAGCAGGTGCGGAAGGGAGGAGGAAAATAGAGGAAGAGACGGTCAGGAGGAAAGGAAGAAAGGAAAGAAGGGAGGAAGGAAGAGGAAAGGGCCACAGAAAACAGGGAGGGAGGAAGGAAGGCAGGGAAGAAAGAAATTCAAAGAAAGGAAATAGAAAGATAAGAAAGAACGATGGTTCGGAAGAAGGAATAGGAAAGAAAGGACAGAAGGAAGAGGACAGAAAGCAGAAAGGAAGAGGATAAAATGCAGGGGGGAAAGATGGAAGGAAGGTAGGGACCTCTCTTTCTTTCTCATTAAGTTCAATGTCCAAGAGAAAATTGAATTAAATCAAAATAGGTATTTAAAGTTACTCTCTATATAAAAATAATATATATAAAAAGTCAATGAATATACGGCCTATATAATGAATCCTCTTTAATTCCGATTTACAAAACGTTGAATAAAAGCCATCTGAAATGACAATAAATCTTAATGGAAGTAAAAACATACGATTCTTTTTATTGTATTAATTAAAAATAGGCAATTCTGATATATAAAATTGTGTCGATAGTCAATAAATACAAAATTATGCAGATTGTAAACGCACGGGAGTCAGCGTGGGGACGCCAAGTTATTTTTTCGAAGTTCATTTGATTATTTCTGGACACTGAGGCCATGGATTTTGATGGTGGGTATTTATATTTGTTTGGTGTATTGTCAAGATGAATTGGAGTTTGTAAAAATGTATAAAAGTGAGGGATAGAGGAATAGTGATTGATGGTGTATGGAGAGGCTGAACCAGAGAATCAAAAATCCTGGCTTAAATGGACGCCGTGCCGCTCAGCTCACTTCAGTAGGTCGGGATATTGCATTTTCTACGTCTCCTCTTCGGTTTTGACATATATTTTTTTTCTTTGGGTATTTTTTTGACCCTTGAACTCCTCTCTGATTATTTTCTCCCCCAATTTCCACCCTGAAATCCCTCACAGCCTCAGCTTCTTCAAATTCTTCCATGTTTTCAAAGGTAAATAATACGTGTCCCATAATTTTATTTCTATCCTTTATATTTGGCTTTTGTAACACTATTCTTAAATGTACTCCTGTTTCAGTACTTCTAAGTGCATTTTTTATTTTATATTTAATTTGAATATCCAGTACAATCCAAAATAATATGGTTATCGGACACATTAGTTTTGCATTTTTTTTTTTTTAATAGTTTCAGCCAAAAAAAAATTACAAGAGTTTGATCTGTTTTTTCACATTTTAGACAGTTATTCCAAGACACTTTTCTTGTATGGGATTTTCGCCGTAAATTATTTTTATTTTTACTTGAAGGTTAGGTTAGGCTATCCTCAGGAGTAAAATATAGCTACATTTCGTACACTGCAATTTTGTACACTATTGTTTCGTATACTGTGATTTCATACACTTTAATTACATACACTGCAATTTTGTACACTGTAATTACATACACTGCAATTGCGTACACTGTAATTTTGTACACTGCAATTTTGTATATTGTAATTTCGTATACTGTGATTTCATACACTGTCATTTCACACACTGATTTCGTACACTGCAGCTTCGTACACTATAATTTCAGGAGTAAAATAAAAATAGTTTGAAATGAAAATACCATAGAAGAAAAGTGTCTAAAGTACTGAGAATGGATCATAACCTCGTAATTCTGTTATTGGCTGAAAGTGTAATGTTACCTGTGTTTCCTGTACTGTAATTACACTTTTATCATCCACATACGGCTTTTGTAACACTGTACTTTTAAATGTACTTGTAATCATTGTACTTATATTTGTAGTTTTAATTGTACATTAATTTGAATATCCATAACAATACAGAAAAGAATGATACTCTCCAGGGAGATACAGAAACACCTTATTTTTGCAACATTTTTCTTGACTAAAGCCTTTTTTGGTATTCTTTTTACTTTTGTGGGTGTGTTTTCAAATTTAAATCTTTCATATATATTTAAAAAATGGTGAAAAGCATTTTTTTGAATATTTTCTGGGTGTTTGCAAAGTGTTTCATATACGGTACATTTTTTACTGGTGATATTTTCTGGTTGTGTTCACGAATTTTGGTCTTTCTTATATCATTTATATATCCATCTTTGCAAAAAAATAATTATTGTAGCAGAGACAAAGTTTTAATAAAGACAGGTCATGGTTACTGGTCATTACCTGTGTTTACACCTGCATTGTGGGGAGTATCCTATGCCAGATGACACACTGTGGTGATCAGTGTCACACCTCAGTTGTAAGTCATGTAATGACAGGTTGAACCAAGTAACTGAAAATTATATATTTTCACCAACAAAGATAATATAGAAAGAAACAGTTATGGAACTGACCAATATGGAAACTACTGTAGTGGAGTCCAGCATGGACAGGTGATGTAAAGGCAGTGCCACCAACAACTGGTAGTTTCTGTCCAACAAATTACAAATTACCATAACTACCCGCTTCCATCACACCTTGATGAAGAGACAGTAATTACTGTAACCAAAAGTACTGGTGTTGTTCCATATAAGCCTTTCAGAGGAGTAAGGTAGTAACACATCGGTGTTATGTCTTTGCCGTCCACAGTTCTCTTTGATCTACCAGCAGGTAGCCAGCCAGCTACCACTAACCTCTGTACCAACCACCTGTGACCTCTGACAAGCTCAGATTTACAAACTACCACCTTAACTTATACTGGTGCTGTGTGGGTTCTAGTGATATCAGTTGTCTGCTGGTTAACACCTATACATTCTTGAGTCACATGGAAGTGGTGCTGCCTTATTTAGGGGTTGGCTTATCCAGCAAATATAGACCTACACCAGAATTACACCTCAGAATTTTAGGTGAACAGGAATTGGTGAGAGAGTTCAAATATCTGTATACAGTGATATAAAAAAGAGGAAAATGTGCAAAAGAGGGAAGAAAAGTAGCAGGTGCAATGAAGGCCTTGAGTGTTGCAGCTGCACGAGGCTTACTTGAAGGGGTGTTAGTGTCATCTTTAATATATGGGTGTGAGACTATGGTGTGGCATGCAAATGAAAAGTCAAGAGTGAGACCAGTGGAGATGGGACTGCTGAGGAATGTCTCCGGGGTACAGAGAGTGGATAGGATACAAAATGATGTGATTCGTGAAAGGTTTAAGTCTGCGGACACCGAATCAAAGAGAGTGTACTGAGATGGTATGGTTACGTGGAGAGAATGGATAACAATACAGTGGTGAAAAAGGTATGCCTGAGCAAATTTGAAGGAGGCGAGGTAGGCCACAGAGAAGGTGGAGGGATATGGTGGATGAGTATGTGAGGAAGAGAGGTTTGGAAGTCGGTGAGGCTTGGGGACTTACAAGAAATCAAGCTGGCTGGATGAACATTGTGAGGAGAAGTGCATGATCAGGGATTTCGCACCCTTTTTAATGTGACAGCGTCCATATACGTGTATGTGAAGCTACAAAACGTGGTGAATGTTTTTGACGTATCAGGTAGAGCCAGGATTCTGGGGGCTTGAATGATGAGTGAATGGAAGTGTGGCCCATTGGATTGGACAAATTTGGGCTGTCTGGACATTGCTACTCCTCACCCTGCCTTAGAGTGGGAAAGGAGGTCCAGATGATGATGACGATGATGGTAGATGATGATGATAATGATGGTGGTAATGATGATGATGATTTTGATAATGATGATGGTAATGATGATGATTTTGATAATGATGATGGTAATGATGATGATGATGGTAGATGATGATGATGATGATGGAATGATGATGATGATGATGATGGTGATATTCATTCATTTTTTATTTATGTATATAGAAGGTGTCATTCTAGAGTAAAATATTAATTATTATTTTTCTCTTTCCAGATGTGTGAGGGAGAAAGAAGAATCCTAAACACAAGAGACAGAGAAGAGAGAGAGAGAGGAGAAAGAGGGAGAAGGAGAAAGAGACAAGGAGAGAGAGACTGAGAGGAGAGAGAGCCCCAAATCCTCACACCCAAATCAGCCCCACATGGCAAGTTTGAAGGTAAGATTCACTTTAATTCATGCCTACCATCCACTCACTTGATGTAGTTATACTTTCATATGATTCATAGCCCAGAAAACCATTTACAGTATTATGTCAGGCAGGGGGAGGAGGAGGAGGAGGAGGGGGAGACTGAGGATGGGATGGAGAGAATGGAGAATGAGAGACTGACTGGAAGAATGTATTTGAGTGAGGTGGAGGGTGGGACCAAGGATAAGATGGAGGGATGGAATGGAGAGGATGGAGAATGAGAGACTGACTAGGAGAGTGTGTGAGAGTTAGGAGGAGGGGAAGACCAAGGATGAAATGGAGGTATGGAGTGGAGAGGATGGAGAATGAGAGACTGACTAGAAGAGTTTGTTTGTATGTGAGTGAGGTGGAGGGGGGGACCAAGGATGAGATGGAGGGATGGAGTGGTGAGATATATGAGAGAGGGGTGTGTGAGCTGGAGGCAGGGCAGCTTAATGACAGAGGACAAGGGTTACTTAGAAACAGTTTACGTTTGACCACCTCCCTCAAGATTAACACTTCTGGTAGTAGATAAGTAGATACTGCAGAATTTATAAGTAGTTTGTGTAAGGTTATAAGTAGAAAGTTTGAGTTAGGATTTCAGAGGTAATTCTTTTTAATATATTGTGTGGTGGTGGTGATGATGATGATGATTATGGTGATGATGGGAATAGGTGTAGATAATGATGATGATGATAAAGGTGGTGGTGGTGGTGATGATGGTGGTGGTAAAGGTGGTGGTGATGATAATGATGATAAAGGTGGTGATAGTGTTAATGATGATGATATCGATACAGTCCTAACACCATCTTTTCTCTCCACAGGCAGCACATCACCACCAAGGGAAGGACTCTACACACCCATCACTACACACCCTGTCTACACACCCCTGACAGCACAGCCCAGCGAAGAGTTAGCCAAATCTTTGACTGTGCATTTCAGTTTAAATTCACCTGTATAATTATTTTCAAACATTAACCCTTTGAGATTTCTGGCCCTCTGCCGATTGTGTGTGTGGCATATTCAGCTGGATGTACATAGAGCGTACCATCGTGCTGGGATATTTGTACTTAATTGGCTGCTGTACAGTAACTCTTTATAGCACACTAATGAATGTGGTACCATTTTAAAGCTGTGTAGTTGCTCTTTACTGCAGCAGGGTTGGTAAAAGTAAACAGCTAAAAGGCCAACAGGATGAGTAAAATTTAGCTGAAAAGGAAAAATCACACACCCATCCGTAGAAAAGTGTTTGATAAAAAAAAGTATTAGAGTTACATGATTTTTAATAGCACATGTCAGTCTGCAGTAAATTCCCTTTCTGTTGATATACAGGTTATGGCAGTTAATGTTAATTTTCACTGAACAAAAGCAAAAGCTCTCACTATCACCCTGGCAAATATTCATGCTGGTAATACCGATATTATTCATGGTGAAAACCTATTTATTATGCATATCTATCTGATGTACTCGTCACTGTAAAAACATATAGTTGGAAAAGGATAAATAGGATAGAGTATGTGGAACAAGGCCAGAGAGAAGATGGAAAACTTTCAAAAAATAAAAGCGAAAAAAAAATGGCTTCATATGACTGGAATTCAGGTCATCAGAATTTCAGTACTTGGATTTATGATGATGCGAAATGCTGTTGTCGGAATCTCAAAGGGTTAAGATTCCAGTAATTACTTTTGTCATTAATTATTAGTAATTTTAGTACACCGTTGATATGTGCTCATGTACTTCATTAAGTGGTGTACAGGTAAGCAATTCTCGTTTTCTGTTTCTAGTGTTTAAGTTTTTTGGGCCTGTTGTGGATGTCAGGATTCCATGGGCTTAAATGGTGAGCGAATGAGTGTGTGGCTCTCTGGTTTATTATTGTCATTTGGAGAGAGATTCAGATGTACAGAAATGGTGATGATTAGATGGATGTGTAGTGTGTCCTTGAATGTAAGGCCTGGGGGGGCTAGGTTTATGATGGAAGAGTTGAGAGGAAGGATGGAACTGGAGTGTATTGGTGTTGTGATGAGGAGGGGTAGATTGAGATGGTTTGGGAGGAAGGGTGGGACTGGAGTGTATTGGTGCTGTGATGAGGAAGGATCGATTGAGATGGTTTGGGCATGTGGAGAGGATGGAGGATGACGATTGGGTGTGGAAGGTGAGAAGTGTTAATGTTGAGGGTAGGGTTGCTAGAGGCTGACTGAAAAAGACCTGGGACAAGGTTATAGAGTGTGACCTCAGGGATAAAGGACTGAACAGAGAGGCTGCCAGAGATCAAGCAGCATGGAGAGCTGCCGTTAGGTGAACAAGGCTGACGCATGCATGTTGGAGTAAATGAAACAATATGAATAACAGGATTCCAGGGGCTTGAATGGTTAGTGAATGGGAGTGTGGCTTATTTTGGCCCCTCCAGTCTGTTCAGATACATTGTTTGGCCCTTTGATTGGTATTCCCATCAGTTAAATGAGCTCCCTAATACCTCATCCTCAGTGATTTGTTTTGGTATACTTTATCATCCTTTTCTGTGGCACTTAAATCATTGTACTATTGCAGTACACTCTCTCTGACACCTCTTCCTAAGTGATGTATTTATTATACCCTGCCTTCCTCTTCTGTGTTACGTAAATCATTCTGATATTGCCATCCTCCGCATAAACAACATACAGAACTATATTAGCCTGCCGTATCCAGCAATAAATCAGTAAGGTGATGTAGGTCAAGCAGCTCAAGGATATGAAGGAGTACATGGGGGATGTGCATATGGTACAAGAAATGAGGAAGGGGAAAGGATACTCAAATTTGGAGAGGCAACATACATTATAGGAAAAGACAGAGTAGGTTGGTGACATATGAGTCTGGGGGAAACAGCAGCAACACACATTTTAGGGAAAGAGAGAGTAGGTTGATTACATACGAGTCTGGGGGAAATAGCAGTCAGATAGACTATTTCCTGGTCAGGATGGCTGATAGGTTAGTGAGGGATGTTACAGGGAGTGAGGAGTGTGTGCAGCAACACAAGTTATTGACTTGTGACATGGTGCTTAAGGAGCGGGTGATGAAAAAGAGGACTTACGTACCTAGGAGGGAAATATGGAAGCTTAAAAACCAAGCAGTAAGGGATGGCTTCTATAACGAGATGCAGAAATTGGTGGCTGAACAGGGAGCCGTTGACAGAAGTGGTATGAACAATACAGAGCCCTCAAGAGCAACCTCTTGAGAGTTACTGATTCAGTATGTAGGTGGACAAGAGGCCCACCAAGACATAAAGTGACTTGGTGGTGGGATGAAGGTGTAGAAACTGCAGTTAAGGAGAAAAGAAGGCTTTTCTGGGAATGGAAGAAGTGTGGTAACAAGGAGGAATACTTGGCTGCCAGACATAGGACAAAAAAAAAAAAAAAAAGAGGTTTACAGGGCAAAGTTACTTGATAACCTAAATCGTGTGGAAAGCAAGAAAATGATATTTAAGGTGGCAAATCAGGTGAAGAGGGATAATCGGGATATTATAGGTGAGCAGTGTGTGAAGAATGTTGAAGGAAAGGTTGTGGTGAATAGTGGGGATATTAAAAATGCATGGTGAGAGCATTATAGCTGACTGTTGAATGAGGAGTTTGACTGGGGCAGGGAAGGTTTGGAGCCAGCAGATCCAGTGTTTGGCCCTTGGCCTTTGATTGACGCTGCTACTGTGAGCAGGGCAATAGGCAGGATGCAGGTGGGGAAGGCAGCAGGTGTGTCAGGGTTGACTGCTGAAATGTTGAAAGCCTCAGGAGATATAGGAATGAGGTTAGTCACTGACCTGATAAATATGATTATATATGAGTGTGTACAAGGGGAAGGGTGATGTCCTGGAAAGAGGAAATTATAGAGGCATAAAGCTTTTAGACCAGATAATGAAGGTAGTGGAGAGAATTCTAGAAGGTATGATTAGAGAAAGAGTGAATATTGATGAGATGCAGTTTGGGTTTATGCCAGGCAGGGGGACCACTGATGCCATATTCATTGTTCGACAGCTTCAGGAAAAATATATAGGGAAGAAAAAGGAGCTGTATTTTGTTTTTTGTTAATTTGGAGAATGCCTTTGACAGAGTCCCTAGAGAGGTGGTGAAGTGGGCAGTGAGAATGCTTGGGATGGAGGAGTGGCTGGTTAGGGTGGTTATGGCCACATACGTGGGTGCTCACACCCAGGTAAGAGTGAACGGAGATTTAAGTGATTTTTCCTTGAATGTTGGTGTGCGTCAGGGGTCAGTCTTGAGTCCCTCATGGTTCTCGAATCCCTTTCACACGACTTCAGAAATGGACTCCCGTGGGAGATGTTGCATGTTGATGATTTGGTGTTGATTGCAGAGAATGAAAGAGAGGCAGATGAAAGATTTAGGAAGTGGAGAGATGTTATGGGACACAAGGTTTAAGAGTAAATGCAGGTAAAACAAAAGTGATTTGATATCTACGGTTGGTGATGGTACTTTCAAGGAAGAGGGAGAGTGGCCATGTGCAGTTTGCCACAAGGGCGTGGGAAGTAATTCCATCTTGTGCAGTGTTTGTGATATGTGGGTGCATAAGAGATGTAGTGGTATTAGAGGTTGACTGCAAGATAATGCAGTGTTTGTGATATGTGGATGCATAAGAGATGTATTGGTATTAGAGGTAGACTGCAGATAATGCAGTGTTTGTGATAAGTGGGTGCATAAGAGATGTAGTGGTATTAGAGGTTGACAGCAAGATAATGCAGTGTTTGTGATAAGTGGGTGCATAAGAGATGTAGTGGTATTAGAGGTAGACTGCAAGATAATGCTGATTTCATGTGTGCAGTGTGTCAGGAAGAGCAGGTAGAGATTGTCAGGCATGAAAGGATTGATCATGCTGGTGAGTCTCTTGAGTGTGTGGAAGAGTTTTGTCATTTGGGAGACATGTTATGCGCTGGAGGTGGGGCTGGAGCAGCTCTGTGGCTAGAGTGAGCAGTGGTTGGAAGAAGTTCAGGGAGCTGTTGCCTCTCCTGACATTGAGAGGGCTCTCCCTCCATGCTAAGGGATCTTTGTATGTGGCATGTGTTAGGAGTGTAATGCTGTATGGTAGTGAGACGTGGGCAGTAAAGGAAGTGGATATTCACGGGCTCAGACGTACAGAAATGGCAATAATTAGGTGGATGTGCAGTGCGTCCTTGTGTGTGAGGCCTGGGGGGGCTAGGTTTACGATGGTTTACAGTGGAAGAGTTGAGAGGTAGGATGGGACTGGACTGTCTTGGTGTTGTGATGAGGAGGGGTAGGTTGAGATGATTTGGGCATGTGGAGAGGATGGGGGATGATAATTGGGTGCAGAAAGTGAGAAGAGTTAATGTTGGGGGTGGGGTTGTGAGAGGCAGACCGAAAAAGGCCTGGGACGAGGTCATAGAGTGTGACTTCAGGGATAAGGAACTGAACAGGGAGGCTGCCAGAGATCAGGCAGCATGGAGAGCTGCCATTAATTGACCAAGGCCAATTCATGCAAGCATGTTGGAGCCTTTGTAAATGAAACGAAACGAGATAGTGGCTAATATCCCTTTGTACGTTGTTGATGCCGAGTGTGGCGATATTAGAGAGATATAAATAGTACTTAAGAGGATGAGAAGGTATAATAAGCAAAATAATTCACTCAGAAAAAGGTGTTAGGGAGCTTACGTAACCAATGAAAATACTGCCCTGAGCCACCAAGTACGCTAATAAGTACAGTGATAGTACCTTATCTTTTAAAAAGGGTAGATATTATAGCTTTCTAATAACTGCAGCTTATTTCACATAGCTCAGTAGCAGAAAAGACTTTACTGTGGCTCTGTATACTTTCCATAGCACGTCTTTGTGACTAGCAGTGTATCCCAGTGTTAATCAGTTGTTACAAGTTAGTATTCATGATGGAAAGATGGCAGTTTTAGACCAAGTTAGAGTAAAAGGGGTATAGTGGTAGTAGTATCCCCAGGTTCATCTGAAATGTGAACCCAGTGGACTGCAGGTTGGAATTTCCTCTCTCCTGCAGTCCACCATAATCCTTTCAAGGGACAGGAAAGTAGTTGAAGGATGATCGTATAGCCAGACAGTTGAGCCGCCCAGTTATAACAGTGCCATCATATGAAGGCATCTCGCATAACCACCCAGCATTCAGTAACATCCAAAATATAATCGTATTCCCTTTTTTGCTGTCTCCACATTATTATTATTTTTTTTTAATTGGAGAGGTGAGATGTACCCATGTCTTGTAGTCAGGAGAGAATAAATTTGACTGGTAACCAGGGAGACTTAGTTCTGCCTGATTGTTTCATGCAACCACACTCTAGCCTTACCTCCATTCAGCCCAGTTGATGGCCTGGTTTAGTCAGAGTGGAAGGTAGATTTGACTAGTTACCAAGGAGACTTAGTTCTTCCTCATAATTTTAGGCAACCACAACTTGTAGGAGTGGCATTAGTAAACCAAGGAGATTTGGTTCCAACTTAGGATTGTAGGAGCAGCACAGTTCCTTCAGATGAAAATATATCAGTCATAGGTAACTCTCACAGCAGGAATACAAAGAAAATGGCACACTCAGGGGTAAGTCTTTAGGACTTATATTTTTGTTAGTTGTAGGTTCATCTTCTACCTTTTCATTTGTGGTACTGACAGTTTCTCTTTTCTTTTCAGGTGGCTGCAGACTCCATCCTCTCCCTCAGTCCTTCCCTCCTTCCCAATCCTTTATCCTTACCTCCTTCCTCCCTCTCTCCACCTCTCCTCCCTCTCTTCGATGTGGGCGGACGCAGCTTCCTACCTTCCCTCTATCTCTTACTTTCTCTCCTTCTGTGTGAGTGTGTGTCTGTGTGGCTTTTATTGTCATTGGTTAAGGGGCTCACTGTCACCTCTACTTCAGTGATTTATTTTGCCTCTTACACCTATAAATACTTAGGTGTTAATATGTATAAATAATCTAGCAAGGGGGAGGTGGTAGGGAGTGTCCTTAACCAGTGGCAATATAAGCCATGATGTGCAGGGGTGGTGGGGGAAGGGAAAGGGCTGGGAGGGGGGGAGGGGAGGGGTGGGCAGGGGTTTAGATAGGGACAGATACCCAATCCCTAACGGGATTATACGGGGTTAGCTTGCCGGCGGGGCAATCTGTCTCCCCATCTCGGCCCTAACCCATCGCTTCTCTCTCTCCCTCCCAGCTTTACCGCCTTTCTCTTCCCCCACCTGGCCTGCTTCAGTGGGTTCCCCCCCCCCCCACACCTCCAGCAGGTGTGATCTGACTCAGTCACTCACCCCAGCCACTGATGGTGGTGGTGGTGGTGATGTAGAGGTATAGGTGTGTAACCCACCACACATATACCCTTACCACCACCACCACCCTCAGTGCCCTGGTAGACTTGGTGAGGGGAGGGTGTGTAGCTGCTGCTGCCACACCCTCCACTCACTGGGCTCCACCGTGATGCCTGGGGTGAGTGACTGGGCCAGACACCCCTGATGGAGGTGCAGCTGGAGCTGGCCAGGTCACCCCACCCCTGCACATCAGTGTGAATGAGTCTTCCTTTCTTTTATTAATATATTTTCTCTTCTATTACAGGTTTACTAATATATCTTTTTTTACAGGTTTTTTAATATCTTTTTTATTACAGACTCTGCATTCAAAGGACTTCACAAAAGGTAAATATTTACTTATATATATTACACTTGTACATTACTTAAACTGTACATGAGCACATATCATACATGTACTAAGGATTTTGTAACTGTCAATAAAATGGTAAGGACTGAACTAGGGATTTTACTTCACCCACAGTAGCAAGAGAGAGGGGGGAGGGGAGAAGAGAGAGGGAGGAAGGAAGGGAGGGGAGGAGTGAGAGAGGGAGGAAGAGGAAGACAGAGACAAGAGGGAGAGAGGAAGATGAAGACA